>VWYP01018067.1:115156-136384 GCA_013400435.1 Pycnonotus jocosus | reverse complement strand
GGTGTCAGGTCATGTTCTGACTGGCAGTGTTTTACTTTTTGTTTCGTTCATTTGCTTTTTTGTACTACTATATTTTTAATATTCCTGGTAAAGACCTGTTACTCCCATTCCCATACCTTTGCTTGAAAGCCCCTAATTTCAAAATTATAATAATTCAGAGAGAGAGGGTTTACATTCTCCATCCCAAGGGAAGCTCTGGCTTTTCCCTGGCAGACACCTGTCTTTCCAAACCAAGACATACTGTCAGCATGTTGACTTCACTGCTGTTCAGGGTAATGACAGCTCATCCAGTGCTCAGCACCTGCTGCTGGCTGATGCTGCAGAGACCTCAGCTGGGGAAAGTGCATTATTCCATTATAGGGGGCAGGAAAGACCCCTCCAGACCCAGCCTTTGGTGAGAGGGACAGTTGCTCCCACAGATACCTCTATTTACTGAGCTCTGACTCGAGGGGAAGTGTTGCACCTCTTTTGGGGGTGCAGCACTTGTTTTTTGGAGTTTGGAAAGGAGGAGGCAGACAGGTCCGAAGTCAGCATGCAAAAATCTCTTTATTCTAATTTTCTGACTCCATTTATATACACTGTACAAAGATGGCCAATTATTGGCCAAAGCAGAACATCCCATCACTTGGATTGGTGTTCATACCAATCACTCAAATATTCTATCAGAACTAAAGAATGTAAACATTTCTTATTTAAATGAAAGAGCTTGGGAACTTAGCTCAGAGTTCCAAAACATCAGAAGGCTTTTTGCTTTAATATCAAGAACAAGTCTGAGACATGTAAAAATCAGAGTCACAGGGAAGGAAACCTTTTCTTACCCCACCTTCTTTCTGTTTGCGAGTTTATGTGTCAAGTTCCAGAGGAAGAAGAGAAACAATCTTTTTATGAAATGGTGGGTCTGATGTGTTAAAGATTTGAATAAGTTGCCATGTACAAGTATCCTCTGAATTTCATACTGGGAAAAAAGATTGAGGGGGTTCTTTGATGCTAAATTAGATCTGAAAATGTGTAAATGCTGATTAAAGTATGATAAGACTGACTGGCTTTCATCCATAGTCTGGATCACTCAAAGTGAGGAGCCTCCAGCAGCCATTTTAGAATAGTAAATCAAAGTATGTTTGGAAATTTGAAATTTGCCATTGTCTGCTGTTAGGTATGGCTGGTCAAAAGTAAAATATGTCCATGGTCAAGAGATATGGTTTAGTGTAAAGATAAGTGAGAAAATTTCTACCCTTCAGGTATCCTAGTATTTTAGCTGCCTTGCAAGAGAGCCAATGTGGCTTTCTCCGTTGTTTAAGGCCGTTGTTTAAGATCCAGCCTTGTCAACTAATCTCATGAAAATGAAAAGTGTGCAGCTCTTACAGAACCTCAATAACATTTGGACACTTGGTTCTCTTCGTCCACTTTGGAAATCTCTGCTGATTGCAAAGGTGTTTTGCTGAGTCTTCATGCTATGCTGTGAAGGGTGTGAATTAATATCCTTTGTGGATTTTGGTTGGTGGTTTTATTTGTAGGGATTCAGGTAATTGTGCATTGTGTGAGCTATATTTGCTGTAAACAGAACTTCAGAAGCGGGATAGCTTTTAGGGAAGCAGATTTGGTGCTCGCCCTTCTGTGCATGACCTTTTAAAAAGCAACCAAGCGTCCAACCCACCCTCCTAGTGCCACACATGAATTATGAAGAATATATTTTTCAATTCTTTAATGCTGAAAACTCATTTGTCTTCGCTGTCCTTAATCAGACCTACAGAAAAAGAGATATAACTTAAGTAATTTACTTTGCAGAATGAGGCACTGGCAATTTACTTGATTAATGACGTGTACTAGCTTTTGCTCTGAGTTTGAAATCCCACAAAAATCACTTGACCTCTTTTTACAATTAGCTCTATAGTGACAAAGGAAGCCAAGCCAAAAAAATGTGTTCAGGGTTTCTGAGAGTGCCAAGGGTTTCAAGGAAGCTTCCTGTTTCTGCCCAAGATAGCCACTGGGTCCTGTTGAGCCAGGCATATTTCTGCTCAGTGGTTGCCTTTCATGCTGCGGTTTCTTTTAAGGTTGCAATCATCTTAGCCATTAAAAACCAAAGTTGAGATGTTGTTTTAATTTGTCTTCATTTGTTAGGTCTGTGACAAAGCAATGCCTGAAAGAGCAGTATTTTATCTTTACTAAGCTTCTATTTCAGCATAATGTTTTGTGCCAGAAACTTCATAATTTAATTAATTGAATACAAACAGAGCAAAAGTATTATTTTAAATTAATTAAGAGGAAGCTAAAAAAAAATGCAAGTGAAAAATGCTTCAGGATGTTTGGGTATAGCAAGGTCTTGCCTGTAGACTTTTTCAAGGATTCACACTTAGTGGTTTGGACCAGGAGTTTGGCTGGTGGGCTGAGGTGCAATATAGGATTGATGGTACCATGTTGTGTTCTGCTGTTTCCTTACTTAAGGGATATGCAGGTCCTGAATTGAAGGAGACTGCTCTAAAAGAAAGTAGCTTCAGTTTGTGGAAACTGACATTGTGAAGACAATAAAGCTATCTGTGTTTTTCACAGGAAACTTTGTTAGAGTGATTGTGCACCACAGCCAGAGAAGAAGATCCCCAGTGCTTCTGGCCAGGGAAACAAGTTTTCAGATCTTTCTGCTTTTCTCCCTCAAATTCTGACTTACTTGCCTATATCTGCTTTAGAATTACCTCTGATTGTTTCCAATATGTGTGCTTACCTCTTCCCATTTGTTCATTTCAGCATATAGGCTGTAACTTAAGTAATTCAATTCATGGGGTTAAATTTCATATTTGTTACCACACATGTAATTCAGGCAGGTCAGGAATTAAGATCCTAGAACAGTAGTTTTAGAAATTTAGTGGGTTTAGTTGTCTTTGAAAGGCTAGAATATCTGCCAGCTTGGGTCTTGTGCTGTGCCTAATTTTGAAGTATCAATAAAAATTGCTAAGGAGAGCTCTGTAAAAGTAGTAGTCAATAAAGGAGGAGTATTTAAACAAGGTAACTACATATTTCCCAAAACTTCAACTATGACTGAGGTTTGTTGGGTTGGATTTTTGTGTCACTCACTTTAATGACAAAATGTCCATTTTGTAAAGTAAGGAGAACCAAATGCCTCCGCTTGGACAATCAATAGCAAATCACAGATCCCATCAGCAAGCGCTCAAGAGGCTGCTGTAGCTCAAATCCCTTTTATTTTCACCTTTAATGAGGTAGAAAGTTGTTCAGTTGATCTATTGTGCCCTGGCCTTTTCCCAGTAATTGACCTGGACTGCTGGGCTGTGCCTTAATATATCTGTTGTATAAAAGGAGGGAGAGATCAGGAGAGGACCAGTGAATTTTGTGTGGATTTCTCTTTCAGCTCTAGGTTTCCTTGTTAATTATTTCAAGGATCCTTCTGCTCTGGACAAGTTTGCTATCATAGAGTAAAACTGACCCAAGTAGTTTGATTTGACTTCTGGAATATAGTTTTGCTTTTGCCAGAATTGTTGTATGTGCAAAGGTAGTTCTGGTCTTCTTGAGGATACAGTGAAGATCCTTGTCCTTTCTGATGGCCACTGTTTATGGCAAAAGCCTGCTGTCTGACTGCTCTGTAAGCTCACTTTACTTCTAGGGGAAGAAAGAGTCACAGGGCATTGTCCATGCTTGTAGATACCCAGATTTCAGGATAGAGGACTGTTTGCAGGAATGGTGGTGTTTGTCCATACCCCTTTAACCAACTGCCTGATGGGGCTGGCAGTGCACATGCTGCTTTACTGCCTTCCTCCCTAAGCTCAGGTGTCTCCATGGTTCCAGCTCAAGCTCCCTGGATCAAACCATAATGGCTTCAGTTTCCAAATTTTTCCTGGTTAACATTGTCCATTGGGTGGCATCAAAAAGCGGAATCTTTCCTGTGCTTTAAGAGGAGGAAATGTTTCTTCCCAGGAGCTTGGCCAGTAGTCAACTGTAGGTGTATTTCCATAGTAAAAACCAAAACAAAACGTGCTGTAAAAGCACAGGGTCTGGTGGGATGTTTTAGATGTTGATTCCATTTGAAAATCAAGTCAGCTGTGTTTATATACGAGTGCAGAGACTAGAAAAGAGTATAACTTAGGCACGCTAGGTGTTTTCAAAAGCAGGCTTGTAATGGAACCAGTTTAATAATTTATATTCCTTTGAATATTATGTGCTCTGTTTGGGAGATCTTTGTTAAAGCATGGTTCTTTGAGCACAAAGGATACATAGGAACATTTAACCCAGCCTCTCTGTTTCAAAATAAGCAATGTCTACATCGTGAAATATTAGTCAGTATCTGCATAGATACATTCAAATGCTGAATTTTCAGTGTATTGCAGGTATTTATATGCACATGTGTAACCATAACAGTACTTAAAACTGCTAAGAACTGTCCTAAGAGTGATTGTGGGGTAGAGGAGACTTCAAGCCTCTCTACAAGTTAGTGAATTGTTTTTTGTTGATCTTTTTTTTTTTTTTTAAGTAATGCATAAAAAGCAGTTTCAGAATGTGACATTGTTATTGTTTCACACCTCCTGCTCTTAAAGCTTTCAGCAGCTGCATCTTTCACATTGGCTCTAGACATAAAAACTGTAAATGCTCGAGTACATGTGGCTGGCATGCTTAAAGAATTGGGTGTCAGACATCAGCAGATGAGCTGGAGATAAGTCAGAGTAGCCAGTTTTCCCATTTTATAAATATTTGAGTAAAAACTCTGAGCCACATAGTTTTGGTTTGACTGCTGGATTAGTTTACTTCTCTAGCTGGTTCATTTCCCACCCCTTGGGTTGGAGTGACACAGTTTATTTTGGTGAATATTCCCTGTCTCAGAATAAAGGCAAACGGGATGCTTTCATACTATCATAAAACCCTGCATAAATACTGTCAGTCTCCATGTCTGTTTATGTGCCAAAAACCTCAAAGGAATCTTAATAAAACTGCAAAGTGCTTTAAAATTAGGAAACACCAGAACTGGGGTAACTTGACATTTTCTGTGTTAAATGACTTATGGTAAAGATTTAGCAGTTACATCCTCTAATAGTGGCGATCCTATCATGTCTTACTGAGGAAGATGCTTTACATTCATTGATTTTTCTACCAATTTTGTTAATGGAGTAACTGAAGTATCAGTAGCTTGGGGTTTTTAATGGAAATATGAATAAGACACACATATTTTAATGTTGCAAAGCAATTTACTTACAGGAAGGGTATTTCTGAAATGCTGAGATTCAAATTTTAGATTCCATTCCAAGCTTTGGAGGTCCATAGCTTTTTTTAGCATATATAAAAGTTTCCTTATCTCATCTTCATAAATTTGAATCCTTCTCTGCTTTCTGTTCTGACCACCTTCCTGTGCCATTTTTCCCACCCAGCCAGAGCCTGAGGAGAAACAAGAAACTGTTTATGTGCTTTTGGTGCTGAGTCTGAGAGAGGAATCTGCATTTGTAGGAAAACCTTGGCTGCCCTCTGCTCAGGAGAAATGGAGTTTTCAGCAAAGTCAGCTGCAGCAAATTTGAATAACTTTGCTAAGGAGCACTTGGCTCCAGTGATGGCTTGTGAGGTGTTATTCTTTCTTGCCAAGTTGCACTTCCACACTCCATGTGTAGAGCTTCTTAAAGAAAATATTATTTTTCTTTGGATTTTAAACATGAGCAAAACAACATGAGTTTCTCTAACCTGTTCCTGGGAAATGTCTGAACTGTCAAGTATGAAATTTTCCCAAATGGCATAGCTAGAGGCATGCTTCTGGTATGGCAAAGTCTCTGGGATGTGAAGGGTTTCTCCTTTTGTCCTAGGAGCAGTCCTATTCTGTGCAGGGTACCCTTTAAAGACATTTCAGCATCAGCTTGCTGCTGTTGACATTGTCTGTCAGAAATCAGCTTGACAGGGCAAATTTTGTTCAGTTAAAGTTGTTACTGATGCTACTGTTTACCTTTCTAAATATGTAAGGCTAAATGGCACAGTGGCCTTTTACAGGAAACTATCATTTTGACCTTAATGGGTTCTTTATTCCCCAAGACATTTATTTGCCCAGCAGAGCAGAGGTCTTGCAGAGGACATGAGCACTTAGTCTGAAATTAAAAAGTAGCTTCCTGACCAGAGTACACAATTCACAGTGAAATCAACAGATGTTATTAGACAAAGAATCTCCGAGTTAGAGAGGACAGTCATAGCTATTCAGAAATAATTTCATGTTTCCATCATCCTTGCATATATTTGTTCTACTTCCTGATTTCTCTGTTGCAGTGTGTTTCTTTTGTAGAGCTTGTCCTCTGTGTCTTTTCTGCTTGAATTCTTCAGCATTACCATTTAGTGGAATCTGATGGTTCTTCTTGCAGAGTGATAATGCTTATGTTTAGCTTAGGATTCGTAGTTCTGTTGTTTTGGGTTTTTTAAATCATATTGGTACTGATTCTTATATGTGAACTACAAAATTTACTTCTTTTTCTATAAAATACTCCAAGGCTTTCCTTTGAAAGGAACTACTGGAGTGTAAGTGAGGAGTTGTACTTGTGGGAACATTCAGAAGGAGAAATTATTAATGATGAGTATACTTCAGGAAGACAGTCCATTTTCATTCCTATCTTCCCTGGAGAGTCCTGTGTATCTCTCTGTGTGGCATTATTACCCAAAAGAGTAAAGAATGAAGTTCAAATTTTCTTCTACACATCTCTGATTATGGAGTTGTATTTTTAACATTTTGTGGAATGCATCAGGAAAGTAAAATAACAATATAGGTTCATCCTGCTAGCCTTTAATCAGTTAATGAAACAAATTATAAGGTCAATAAAAGAGTTTCAATTGTAAATCCATTAAATTCAGCTGAATAAAGTATTATTGTTTATATTAATTACAGATCTGCCCCCAACTTTTATCTGTTCAATGAAAACCTACATAGAAAAAGAATTTGTATGAACACCTATAAAGATACTTAATGTGTTCTATAAATGCATTTTGAAGTACGTTACCGTGAAGCTTCAATGGAGCTCTGTCAAGTAAAGTCAAATTTAATTGTGTTCCTCAGACAGGAATGGATTCACAGAAGGACAGATTGCTCATAAGATGTGCCTGCTGTGTGGCCTTAGTGTTTACTCTGCTGCATGTTTTTCTCACCTCAGCCTTTCTGAGCTTTTCCTGAGTGTAACACACCAATTCTGGCAGGACTAATTTTTTTCACTCTTCAGGAGAAGGTGTTATCCTTGATCAGCAGGTACAGACATCTGCTGGAAAGTGATATTGCAAATTGCACTTATGTAGAATGGTAGCAACAAAAACATCTGTCCAGTAAAAGGTGAAATTGATTAATAAATTGCTAGTAACTTACTAAATATTATTAAGTATAGGGAGCTATCCTGGGATATTAGAGCATGTTAGCAGTTATTAGGTTAGTTTTTTATTCAATGTTTTGTAGAGCTGGTGTAGCTGGTGGGCTCTAGTGACAGGTGGGTTCTTTAGTACAGATCTTGTATAGAATACAAGTGTTTATAAATTACTATTGTCCACTTTGTCCAGTTTTGGTTACTTTACCGATGCTTTCTACAAGCAATTTACTTGCTTAGATTAATCTTCATATGTATTTGTTTAATTAAATATCTTTTATTTACGAATGTGTAAATCCAGAGATCACAAATATGCCGTTAAACTGAAGAAGGATGTTGGCAGTTGCATTTGGCTTTCACCTCACTTTCCAAGGTGATGAATAAACAGTTTCTTTGAAAATGGAAACAGTGGAATTGCCTATTTCAAGTGGTTCATTCTTCAAAAGGAGAGCTGCAGTCTTTGGAAAAGCCGATCAATTCCTCCTATCTGTGAGGCTGTATAAAGGCCATTCCTAAGAGCCATGTTTATAGTACAGCATCTTGTGCCTGGCTCTCTCTAATCCCCACTGATGGTTAAAACTGTGCTCTAGATTATAAGAAACTTTGTTCCCAAATCTGTGCAGCTTTTGTGACAGAGGAATGGGTGGGACCAATGTGTGTCACACCAGGAGTCACTGGTAGTAGTTCTCAAGCCACCAAATCAGTCTTTCCTGACTCACCTGGGGAATCACTGAATTCTGAACCTATAGGACCTACACCTGACACACCCAAACAACCTGAAAATCTGACACAACCAAATTAAAGCAGAATAAAATTGATTCTATCCTACAAGATAATTACCTCAGCATTTGTCCCTCCTCTCCTTCATCTGCTGGATAGTTTATTCTCTGTTTCTCTCACCCTGCTTCTTTGGCAAGAAACACATCATCATTTCTGAATCACCATGACCTTGTCTGACTGATGAGGACAGAACAGCTTGATATTTTCTCCTCCTTGATACGTTCCAGCCTAACATTTACTGAAAGCATGGCTCATGGGGGAGAAAACTTGAATGCTTCTATGGTGAGGAAACCTTACTCTAATGGGGCTGCATCAGCACTTCTGGTGCATTAATATTTTTATTAGACTGTATAGCAAATACTGGAAGTAAATGCATTAGTGTGGATCAGCATTTCTGAGCTATGGGTGTGTTTTATAGAGGCTATCAACAAGACAGTGCATTTGAAAGCTTTGTTGATCTGGATCAACAATTCAGTGTATTAGTGATTCATGCAAATGCTTAGGCCCTGTGCCCCAGGGAGAATAGAGATGTGTTGCTGTGTGTCACTAATTCGAGGATTATTAGCCTTTGACTTGAAGCTGAAGTTCAGAATTTGATGGATATTGATTATCACATGAAAACTTTCTTGTTGATGAATATATTTCACAGTGAAAATGGGGGAATGTGCATGGCAGTAAGTGATTCTTTTTGCCTTTGAAATTTAATTTATTAAATCTTTCTGGAGGAAGATAAAATTCAATTCTAATAGCAGCTATAAAAATCCACTCAGCTCTTAATGACTGTATATGGCATTCTATCAAATGGAGGCAGAACCAAAAATTAAAAAATAAATGTTTCCATTACACTGAAACAGCAATATAGATCTGACGTAATATCTAGTCTTCTATGTCTTGTCCCTGACCTCACTTTTTGGTCTTCTGGTTGTCCATCTGAAAGCAGTTGAGGCAGCTCAGACCTTTCCTTCTGCTTGCTTTCCGAGGTTTTGGTCTCCCAACCTGATGGGTTTTCCATATCTCCCTGGTCATCATTCCCTTTGGATTGTAACTACATTGGAACTAGAATAACACCAGCAGTGGAACCAGGGGAAGTTGGGCTTTGGTCTTGAAAAGGGAAGAAAACAACAAACAAAGCAGCACAGTTAATGTGGGTGGAAGGAGGTACTGAAGTGAGACAGGTAATTGTTAAGGTCTGAAATTGAGGGGCAGGACCCTTGAGGGTTTTTTTTTTTTGTCTAGGAGAGAGAAGATGTAGAAATGAGCAAAGCCTCAGTAAATAACAAGGGTATAGGAGAGGAGACAGAGATGAATCCTGTCCAAAAAGAGGCTGGTATTAACTTGCACTATTTATTTATTTATTTATTATACAGTATAATTATTTACATCATGTAACAGGCATATTAGAAAGTATATATACAATCTTTCTTTCTTCCATTACCAAGAAATATGGTCAGAGAGGAGGGGATACTTGAGACCAAGAGAAACTCATCATTTCTCTTTCCTGAAGTAAGAGATGTGGTGCACTCTTAGGGATTCAGGAATGCATTGCACTGTTCTTTCCCTGGGCATGGATGTGAAGGGCCCATTAATGGGGACATTTTTGTTCATATCCAAAATTGTTTCTGATTCTTAAGAAGTGCAGCATTTTTTTCTGCTTTTCCTAATGGCTTTGACATATTCAGTCCCTGTGAGCATCACGCTGGCAGAATGTGATGTGAAAGAGAATAAAGTCCACAGAGAGTGACTGCTAAAGATCCCTCACTCTTTGCCTACCCAGATGAGAGAGGATGCACCTGCAGTTTCCATACAGATTTTCAGCGCAGGAGACAAAGTAGAGGAAATAATTTCCATTTCATTATTTTCCTCCTTCTTCAGTTAGTTCTAAAGGTAACATTGCTGTATTCTATGATTTCTTCAGAATTGCAATAGAGTTTCACCTAAACCCCATTTCACCTTGTGTTGAAGTCCTGGTTGTGTCACAGGGCATCAGTATGAGCTGTAATTTAAACATGCTCACATTGTCTGCTCTGGCTCCCTTTATCAACTCTTATTTCATACCTGTCTATTAAATTATTTCTACCCTTCCTTACAACTCACAGGTGAAAACCCAGAGTAAATTGGCTTGTACTTTGCCCGTAAGCAAGTGCATGAGCTTTACATTCTTTTAAAACTTTTAAGTTCTTATCCTACAAGGGAAACAAAAATGTGTCAGTGCTGTAAACATCTGAGCAGGCAGTTTGAAGTGGCTCCACGACTATTGCTGATTTTTCCCATAATCTGATCCTACTGGATAGAGATTACCTCTGTGGATAATGACCTAAAGAGATGCATTGCACAGGTTACTGGTGGAGAATTTGGGAAGTGCTCTCTCAGGTGCCCATTCTGGGGCACAGAAATTTAGATGTTTTGCTGCTTTATGGAAAACAGAGAGGTGGTCTGATGGTCTTGGCTTTAAAGCAGCTGTCATCTGCTTGTGCTTTTCCGTGTCACCACTCAGATTAAGCAGCAGAAGTGGCAGTAGCAGCCGCAACACTGTCACTCAGTCTATTTATTTCTCTTGAGCTCCTTTTACTGTACTTTCAGGATATAATTTTCAGATACATATTAGCTATCCAGAGAAAGATATTCAGAAACAGCATGTTGTTGGCATGCTGTTCAAAGCCAATGAACTCATGCACTTGCTCCCAGGTGTCTGTGTGAGCACATTGCCTGCCTCTGTGTTATTAAGTCCTACCAAAATCAGGGTGTTGTTCTCTGGTTGTGTCTTGCAGCCCCATGGAAGGGTCTGGTTGTGATGTTTGTGGTTTTAGTGTGCCCTCAGATTGCTCCTGCAGACTGTGGGACTCTGTGTACCCCTCCCTCTGCTGGGTCACTGCTGTCTGGGCATCTCTGTGTGCAGAGACAGGGCAAGCAGGACACATGCAATTTAAGGGTACACAGTGGTAATTTATTGCCCGATGCATGTAGTAGTCAACTGGGATCAAAGTGCTGCTATGGTATGAATGTGCCCTCCATTGCAGATGCAGGGACATAATGGGTGGTGGGTTAATTGGCAGATTGGCATCAGTCAGCTGGGAAAGGGCTCTCCTCTACTGCTCAAGCTTATTCAGTGTGCTAAATTGTTGTCTTTTAATTCTCTGGGGTTTTTTTTAGGGCTTTAGAGCTTCTTTTGTCACTGTTTTTGTCTTGAACCACCGACTGGAACCATCTAAATAGTGTAATTTCTGTCTGCACTTTTTTCTTGTTTGTCTTTAGCTTATGGACTGTCTCACAACTCAATAGCCATTTCTGTACTACAAAACTGAGCCAGAATCTCATGGCTGTTCTGCAGCATGCCAGGTGTCAGACAACTGAACCCCAAGGGTGTGGTTGGTCTTTGGGGAAATGCCAGTAATCATCTTTGAAGGTGCAACTTTTATTTGGAAAGGGGAGACACAAGTGGGGTAGAACAAATTTTCTCCCTGGCTTAATTTTAATGTTTCGGTAGAATGGAAGTAAAATTCTTTTCTGAAGCTGGGGATGTGGATGAAGTGAGCTTTTGGTGTTGTACCTGTGCAAAACACAGCTTCTGCTTTCCAGCCTAAGAAAACAATCTGACTGTATACTTCCTACTGCTATCTCAAAGCATTGGAATGTTATATATGTCCCTTTTTTGGATGGGTGTGGGTGTTTGTTTTGGGGTTTTGTTTGTTTGTTTTTCCCCCATATGATCTGTTTGGCAATATTTGGGTAATAGTGTGTTCTTTTAGTCATTGAGGTTATTTCCTGGTAAGCATGTTCTTGTTCTAAGTGAACTAAATCATCAAACCTCTGCTGGTCTGCGTGGGAGATCTGGGCTCAGTCTCCAGAAGGAACAAACAGGTGGAGATAAAAATGGCATGGATATCAGTAAAGAGAATGAAAGAGTAAAGTTAAGCAGATCATGGGCACACATAAAAAGGAGTGCTTTAAAGTGTGCCTAGAGCAGTGGGACTGGAGAGAGCCTTTGAGCATCTCAGCAAGAGTCCATTAGAAGTGCTCAAAGACTTGAAAAGGAAAAAACACTTGAGGTCCTGTGCTTGCAGGAGAGAATCTGTTCTGTGTGAAAAGTCTGAGTGAAGGGCCTCCAAATACAGGAATCAGAATCAAACCTTTTGTCTTCTGGGGTTTGCCTCTCATATCGACTGCTGTATTTTAAGAATGAAAAAATACAATGTCTTTTGAGGCTGGAGGTGACCCTGAATACTTAAGCTCTTTAGCATTTTAGTTTATCTTTGCCATCACCCACACCTTGAAATGAATCTCCCAAGTTAATTTTTTATTGAAGCAGGATTTGCATCTTTTGAGCCAGGATTTCCTGAAAAGCTGCCCATCTTTTCATGTGTTTTCTATTTGGTCCCTGTACTGTGGCAGTGATGAGTGCAGCCTGCTCTTCCACACTCTGGAAATGTCAGCTTTGCAAAGGCAGCTCTCTGGGGTCTCCACAAATGAGAGCATTCCTGATGCTGATTAACTTAGGGGAAATGTTGCCAGTTAGTCACAAGGGAAATGATGACACAGAATAATCATAGAATCCCAGGATAGTTTGGGTTGGAAGGGAGGTTGAAAATCCTCTAGTTCCAACCCCCCTGCCGAGCAGGGGCAGTGGCAGGGGCACCTTCCACTAGACCAGGGTAGTACTCAGAGACCACCCCCCATCCAACCCAGCCTTGAACACTTCTAGAGATGGGGCTTTCTTTTAGGCTTCCTTTAGATACTGGAAGGGGCTCTGAGGTCTCCCTGGAGCCTTTTTGTCCCCAGACTGAACAACCTCAGCTCTCTCAGCCCATCCTCGTAGGAGAGGTGCTGATCATCTTCAAGTCTCTTGAGCCACTTGAACAGCTCTGTGTCTTTCCTGTGCTGAGGGCTCCAGAGCTGGATGTGGTACGGCACATAGGGTCTGACCAGAGTGGAGTAGAGGGGGAGAATCACCTCTCTCACCCTGCTGGCTGTGTTTCTCTTGATGCTCTCCAGGATATGATTGGCTTTCTGGGGTGAAAGTGCATATTGCTGGGTCATGTGGAGCTTCTCATCCTCCAGCATCCCCAGTTCTCCTCAGGATTGCTCTCAATCCATTCTCTGCCCAGTCTGTGTTTGTATTTGGGATTGCCCCAACCCAAGTGCAGGACCTGGCACTTGGCTTTGTTGATCTTCATAAGATTCTCTTGGGCCCATGTCTCCAGCCTGTCCAGGCCCCTCTGGATGCCATCCCTTCTCTCCAGTGTGTGGACTGCATCTCACAGCTCGGTGTTGTCTGCAGTGTTGCTGAGGGTGCCCTCAGTCCTACTGCCCACGTTGCTGACAAAGATGTTGACCAGCGCGGGTCCCATGAACTCACATCACAACACTGTGACAGCTCTAGGAAGTGTGTGTGAAAGAGGCACTGAGATCCTAAATGAAAAATAAAAATAGGACTTCTAATTGGTACTGGTTGTTTTGGCTGCACTTAACCCATCTGTGACTCCTTTGAGCTGATGGTTTGGCTTGGTGTGAATGATAATGCCATAGCCAGGAGCCCTAAGCTCATGGACTTTTGTAGGCACAGGTACAAACATACACATGTGCACACTCAGAGGGTAATTATTGTGAGATGGTTTTATATGGGCAAGCAGGAGTTAATCATGGTGGATATACATGATTACAAGACTCAACTTTCTTGCATGCATAAAGCCAGGCAGTGTGAATGATCCTGCAGTTAGACCAGAAAGGTCACAGGGTTTCAGACTATAGACTATCAGTATGGCTTAGGAGAGAAAAGGGACTGTCAACCCACAGAAGCAGATGCACTTCCTGGCCTTGTATGATTGGTATATCAGATCTGAGTAACTACTCCTTGCTCTTCCTACCCACTTTGTTAATACAGAGAACAAATAAAGTACCCAAAAGGAGGTGGATGAGTTGAATTGTGAAACAGTGATTCTATTTAGCCCAGTCTGTTGTCTGTTTTTTATGCTGTCTGTATAGTAAATTGAGCGTTTTTTTCATGATCAAGAGCACTAAAGAAAAAATGATATAATAAATATCATGGTAAATCATCCTGTACTCAGATGCTCAATCAATATTCCTTATATTAAGCCCAAATTCCAGGCAGATTGAGGAATTGCTGTTCTTAGGACATTAAACTGTGCTCCTGGCAGCGAGCAGCAGAGATGAGAACTGTATTAATTAAAATATGTCCACATGATTCTAACAGGCAAGCTATGCATTGTGCAAGGGACATAGGCAAAAAACCCTATCCCCTGGGGCCTTTGGAAATTTCCTTTTCAATATCACATGAAATGACCTGCATGCTTCTGGGCACTGAGTAATGGTCACCAGCCAGCCTTTTTCTACAGGAGAAGAAGGACTCTCCTGCAGAGCACAACAGTGGCTCTCCATACAGTTCCCACAGCTGCAGCTGCTCTGGTGCCTCAGACTAGCAAGAAATACCAGCCAAGGGAAAACAAGTCACGGTGTGCCTGGTCAAACATGCATAGATGGAAAAATCTTTCCTGCTTCTCTCCACAGAGCATCCAAAGCTGTGCAGTGAGTTTTGACTTTACGCATACTGCAAATAGAGAAATACAAGATCAAGACATGGGGAGTAAATTTGGTCCACTTTTGGGAGAGTTAAGGTCAGAATGTTCCCCTGGAACACTTAGACCAGTTTCTTTCTTCTTTCCCATCTGTCTAGACCATAAAATCTCTTCTAGAAGCAGGATTAAAATACATGTTTTAAAGTCTTCAGATCCAGGCAAGTCAATCACCTCTTCTGGTAACCAGTTTTGATACTGAATTATACTTTCCCTAAGAAATTTTCTCTTGAGAGTAATCTGTCTCACATTAGCTTTCAGTCAGCAGATCTTGATATGCTATTGACAGCAGGATTAGAAAGGTTACATTATCTGATATCTTTCCTATGAAAAATGGTGTTTCATGTTCACATCAACTCCAGGTTTACGCTTTAGTACGCTAAATTCTTAAAAAAATTTCTTAGTCCTTGCAGTCAGGATGATTTTGTCTATTCCTGGGACACTTCTGTGATCCTCCTTTGCACTTGCTTTGTGATGCCCACAGCCACATTGTTATGTGTAGGACAGAACTGCACACTCCACTCTAACAATATTCTTCCCAGTGTTGCACACACAGGGCCAGGAGTTGCTTCACTGGGTGTTGTTGGGGCTGAAGCTACCCTTTTTATAAGTTTGCTGTTCTCACAAGTTGTTGGCTAATCATTATCTATTAAAACCAGCAAGTTTTTTTCTTAGTTACTCTTCCTGCCGTGAGTCTCTCCTGATGCAGGTATGGCTGTATTTGTTGTTCCCATATGCACAGTGTTCCTTGAGGTCATGCTGAATGGTGACCATTTATTTAGGTTAGCAGGAACTTAAGATTCTCTGCTGTCTGGGCAAAGTTACTGCCCAAGAAGGCAGCCTGTGCTGAGCTAAGAGTGAGGCTTGAAGAGCTGTCTGCTTTCCTCTATGCCTAGAGCAGGTCTACTTAGCAGCAGGCTTAGGTGAGGCTTAACTGGTTGTCCCCTGTTTCTTCTGTGGCAAACACAGAGATTAAAGGATAGAAAAACAAAGCAACACACCTCATAAGTCAATAAAGAGAAACTGCACTTGCATGATGCTTGGTAAGGCTGTCTTCCAGGATATATGTGTACCTTTTCAAAAAAGAGATGAAATAATGGGGAAATAGTAGGGATGAAAAGTCAAACTAATTTGCAAATCAAATATTTAAAGGTTTAACAGATAGGAAAATTAATCGCTGCTCAAATTGACTTACTGAAAGCTGTGAGCATCATTTATGCAATGATGACACATGGGTGGAATCAGAGATGAAGCAGAGATGTAGTTTGCCAGATTTAATGTAAACACTGAGCAAAAAAAAATTCTGTGCTAGGAATTTTTTGATGTGCTCATTACATTACAGTAAGATAGAATAGTCACAGGTGTAGTGTAAAGCACTGGCTGGCTGAGCTAGATCATACTTATCTCAGAATTTTTAAACAGAGAACAGGAGGCATATATAGGTTTTGCCAACCCCCCACATCCTCATGTGTTTGTCATGCCATCCAGTTTTCGTGGGTTTCTAAAGAATTGTAGGAAACTGTAGGGTAGTGCTTTTGTGAATGTAGTGAGGATGTTCCTTACATTATTACCTAGGAAAATTCACTTTTTTTGAAAGTGGCAATCATATAAGAAGTTGATACGTGAAATCCACCTGTGTAGTAGACACAGGAATTTTTGTCTTTGCAGTCTCACCCTCTCTCTGCTCAGGCACTCTGCCAGTCTTGAATTAGGTGCTGACATTCTGTTTTGTTCCTCATACACCAGACAGTTGTAGGACTCTGCAGGAATTGAGTCTGATCTTGGTAGAGCCCTTATCTTTTTTGGAAACTATGCAGTGAATGTGGCCAGGGATTGCTGACAGGCAGTGGATGTCAAGTGTTCAATGCCAAAATACTCTGAGCACAGGCTGCACGTTCCTAGTTATGCAGGTAGATGGTAGCGTGTTTGTTGGGCCAGATTTGCATAAATGCTGAGCATTCCCAGCTGCAAGCATGAGGCTTGGATCTGTGCTCTACATGTGTGGGGTGCCATAAAAATGGTGAGTACTTTGGAAATATCACACTCCAGGGGGCTCAAGTTTGTTCCTTAAATGTAGAATTTTAGCTGCTTCATGGCTACTTTAGTCCCCATGGCTAGCTTTAGTTTCATGTCTGCCAGAAAAAGATTGTAATAATGCCAAATGCTTTAAGAATATTGAGGCAAACCAAAAATGTTTCATGTGCTTGCTAGTGTGAAAATAAAGGTCGATAGTGTAATGCAGTTGCTTGGGGTTTATAGGTGTACAGAAACAAGATGTGGTGCAATGAACTGAATGCGGAGGTTGAGAAGAACTACCAAGTAACTATAGAGTCAAAAAATGAGCTCTAATTCCTATAGGAACATTGGTTTTTTTCAGTGCATCCCAGTGCATGTGCACTGCAGAGGAACCTGAAGTGCAACAGGCAACTTGTCACTGTCTGGCATTGCAGTCCTAGCTCTGATGTGCTGGAGGGCTTTCTGGTTTGTTTTTCAAATTTAATAAAAATATGTCACTGCACTTCACCTGCTATTTGTTTGATGAGAAGTGAAGATATCTGAGCCATTAATGCCTGAGGCAGGCCAGGTGTGGCTGTGGAAGGAGGTTCTTCTCTGTGAGCCTAATGACTCATTCAGGGAGATGACTGTACACTGTGTCACTCTACATCACTGCTGACGCCTGATGGAATTAATGACACTATTTATATCAATAAGATTAGCAGCAGAAAGGTTCAGTGTTATTAATGGTATAATTAGCAACTATGAATTTGTATCAGTGGTGTGTAGTACCTTCCACATTAGCATGTCATAAAAGCTATCACTGATAGTAAGGAGATGTCAAGTGCTGAGTCAATGAAATGCCTGCTTGCACATAATTGTAATTTAAGCAGCCACATTTACCTTGGTGAGCGTAATCTTTTCTCTCTCCAGGGCTTACCAGAATGCCATGGATAGCAAAAACAGCACCAGAAATTGGAAGCATCTAGTCAAGCTCCAGGTCTTCTCAATGCATCTTAGCCACTAGTATCGATTTTACCTATTCTTGAATATTTACAGTAATGGTTCTCAGCCAGCATCCCTGGAGGTGCTATTCACTTACCAGTCATTCTTTTCCTCACACTGCCAACTTACCTACCAACTTCTGAGGCAGAACAATTCCCATCTTTCATTTATACATTTATGTTATTGCCTTGAAGATATTTATAGATTGTGATCGTCTTCCCCATGAGTAATCTCTTTTCTAAACTATTAGTTCCTCTAGCATTTCTGTATGTGTGACCTGTTTTTCTAATTTTCTGGGTCACTGATGGGGAAGGGGAGCTGCCAACAGTTTGTAAATAGGGTGTGGGTCAAAGAGAAAAGACCGTATCAGAATTCATACCTGAACTTTCTATTCCAAACTTCTTCTTCAGTCCTTGCTGAAATGATTGTAAATTTAACTTGGTGTCTGCTAGTTCACACTCCTGGTTCTCAATATAGCAAAGTTAAACCTTAGATGAACCTCAGTCCTTTAAGTTCATCTGTACTGAAATAGTTGTCCACAGCCATATTGAATTCAATGAAATGATGTACTGAAGACAAACCACTGTACAATTAGCTCATGACTTGCTCAGGACTCTAATTCAAGAGTTAACTTTGAACATCTTCCTGTTGGGCTGAGAGTGTTTTATAATTTGCAGAAATAATGTAGTATAGCTGGTAGACACCAGATCAGGCTTCTTATTACTTAGCTTGTGTGCGAGCTGCAGTGGATCTCAGCACAATTAAATTTGTCTAGTATTGGATTACAATTTCCAATATTCAGGTGGTCAGAGTCTTTTTGCCCTCCTGGATGCTTCAGGGCAGACGCAAGAAAGAGACAGAGGCTTCAAGCTTCAGTTTTTCCAAAGTCTATCATGATGTTTATTCTTTTCTTCTTATCTCTTAGTTCGCTCTCTCCTCAACGAGGACTGTTCTGAGCCGTGGCCATCAGGGAACTCTCAGTCTCCTGAAATGTTGTCACCTTATATACAGATTATTACGAAGATATTGTTTACCATTTCCTACCAATGTCCACCATCCACATCAAACAGATCATGTCCACTTGGCCCAATCTCCCTAAGCCACATTGTGCTAATGCCACAGCAGAAAATGGAGGTGAAGAAGAAGAAGAAAAGCCTTAGGAACCGCCCCAAAATCTCCGTCTTGTCTCCATCTACTTCTATCATGAAAACCTGAAACTACGTATTTCTCACTCTGTGATAAGCTAAACTACTCTATCTCAGACTCTTGAGATTTTTTAATTCATCTCTGCTTTGTATCATGGTCTGTGACCCCCACGGACGGAGGCAAAACCCCCCTGTTCACCCCCCTGGATGGGTCCAGGGTATTACAAGTGCTCTTGAGTAAGACTCAAATTTCCCTTGCTCAGTTCCCAGACTATTTGGCCAGGGTTCCCTGAGCTTCCAGGGCAGCCAAAGAGATGCCCTGGGTTCCCACAGTCTGGAGTAAAGGTACACTGAACATACATATGTGTACACACACATTACACTGTAACTGACTTGATGTTAGCCCAGGATGTTTTGCTGAAAATAAATGCTAGCTATCCTATGTAAATAAAATGTGCAGAGGAGAGGGTAAGATCTAGTTGCCTTGGAAAACTCAAATTTTAAGAGCAAATTTAAAGAATTTTAATGTTTCAGGATATAGTAGTTTACTCTGGCATCCTGTCATTGTGTCTTCGCTGTATGCATTCACTATGTTCCAAATAAGATCAAAGAAAAGCAAATCCCTATCATCCTTCAGTTAAATAAATATTTAATCTGAAAAGAATAGGACAAACAGTGCATTAAGCATGTCATTCAGCCTGAATCTGATGACCTGACCTAGTTCCTTGTTTGCACAAGTTCTGCTTACGGAGCATCCTAAATTACAAATATTCTGCACTTGAGAAAACTCTTCAGCACAGTATCATGTTAAGTACAACAAAATAATACAGCTCATATGAGATGAAGGTGTCTTCAGGGACTCATAGAACAATGTCTGCCATAACACTGATGTATTTTATGGACTCCCTGCCCTTCCTTTAGTTCTGATCTTCTCTTGCAAATAGCTTGCAGGAAGTTCAAGTGTTTGTGTACCGGCCAAGTAAGTTACAACCTCTATTTACAGCTGGCTCTTTCAAAATACTTGCTTCAGCTCATGCATCTTTATCTTAGAAGATTCTCCAAGCAATATTTTCTTCATATTTATAGCAGAATATAAAGTAACTTTTCCAGCTGTGGCTGTAGAAAATATTTCATGTGTGGTAGAAAAGCTGTCTCACTTGTGCAATAATCAGCGTTGGGCATTATAGAGTGTCATAATCCTGGTACTTGCCGTGTCTCTCAAGCAGTAACAGCCATTGCTGTCAGAACCATTCTGAATCCACAATATGTACATAGAAAACTAAATGGCTGGTAACTGCCCCATAAATTTTATGTTGATTGTCTTTATGTTACCTTTTAACATAAAGGGAAAAGCTCAAAATAGTGGAATGAACAGTTTTGTGTTTTGTCAGTTACTTGTTCTAGCACTTAGTAAAGCCTCAATATTGTTTCTAGAAAAGCTTTTTCTTCAGTCTGGCGTCCTGTGGAAGTCAGACATAGTCTGGACTCTAGCTTCTTTATAGACCTTACAAATGACGTTTTTTAAGGACTGGTGGAAGAGAGAGCAAAGAGCCCAGTGAGAGCAATGTCAGTGTAGCAACCCTGTTGGTGAGTTACTGAGGGGACCTTTGGGGATCATCAGATGGGAGTAAAGAGAAGTGCTTGGTTAAACGGCAGTGTAACTGGAGAAACTTTCCATTCAATGAACGAGCAATGTCTACTTTCACACAGGTGAGACAGTAAAATATGGAGACAAGAAATTCAAACTGCATCACCAGAATGCTTCCATAAACAAAATATTGCAAAGAACAACAGCTTTAAAGTCTCCTGAAAAATCTGAATAGGGTTTACTTTAACTGAAGCATTGATCTTCATTTATTTAGGGATGATATGTCACAGCCTTAAAGTACATGTAAGTGTGCAGTGTGTGTAAGTATAATGAGAGATACAAAACATACATCAAAACCAAGTGCTGTATTCACCCTCTAGGTCATACCTGTTGTCTGTTAACTTCTTTTGACTGTTAATGCTGTTTGTGTCCTGATTATGGGTGCAGGCTCATAGTGATTCTTACATAGGTTAGGATCAGTGAGTGAGGAAACTCCATGGAAAAACTGCTTGTACCACCAAAAAAAAAAAAAAATTAAAACAAGCTTCCACTTGCTTCCACTACCCTCAGAGGCAGAGCAACATCATAAAGTGTAGCCTGCTTCTGTGAATGTTATTCATAGAAAAATATCACAGCTCTTCACACTATGTTATATTCTGTATATGAAAACATACCTATTTTAATTTAGATTTTCTCCTGCTTTCCCCATCAAAGGAAAACTAGATTTTTGACAGCCTCTTCTTTCTACCTACTTATTAAGATACTTCAGCAAACTTGAACACTGTTGTAAACAAACTCATTTAAGCCTGTCTTCCCCT
>VWYP01018067.1:19648-115046 GCA_013400435.1 Pycnonotus jocosus | reverse complement strand
GGTGGGTGTGTGTGTCTGTCTATCTATCTATCTATCTATCTCTGCAGAAACATTCACAGGTGGCTCCCCTCTGAATAAGCTGAAGCTGTTGAATGGCAGTGCTCAGGATGAGGAAGCTGAGGCTCTTCAGCCTGGAGAAGAGAAGGTTGTGTGGAGACCTCACTGTGGAGACAGCAATGTNCCTGTCTTCCCCTGATAAGGATGAACACAAGCCAGTCATTCTTTCTCTGTTTGCAGCTTCCTGAGAAAGTCGTCCTTGTGGCAGACCTGTAAACCAGTGATTCAGGCTGCACTGTGCTGTATCTCCCACTGCATTCTCTAGGATTCAAGTCTGTAAACCCACTCCTACTTCTGCAGAATTATGTAGAGTATTACCTTTATCTTTTTCAAGAACAAAGTGGATCTATCAGCAGCCCAAGCCAACGGAAAAAATATAGAACAAATTAATGCAAGCAGATCATAATTATCTGGAAAGCNGAAGGGGGCCTGCAAGGAAGCTGGAGAGGGATTCTTTATTAGGAACTGTAGCAATAGCACAAGGTTCAAACTGAAAGAGGGGAAATTCAGGCTAGGTATAAGGGTGGTGAGGCACTGGAACAGGTTTCCCAGAGAAGTTCTGGATGCCCCACCCTTGACAGTGTTCAAGTCCAGGTTGGATAAGGCATTGAGCAACCTGGTCTAGAGGGAAGTACCTCTGCCCATGGCAGGGGGGATGCAACTGAATGATGTTTAAGGGCCGTTCCAACTTTAAACATTTTGTGATTATTGCAGTCAATCATTGACCTTGTCAATGGCAGAGGCATTGAGGATGCAGGATAGCAGCAGGTGAGAAGGCTGGTAGGGAGTACCTGGGCATCTGACATTACCTGGGCATCTCTTGTTCATTAAAGTGTGAATAAGGGGCTTAAACACATAAACTAAGCCTTGATGTTAGTCACCCAATGCGGTGTGTTTCCATATTGGAAGTTCCAGTATGCCTCAGCAGCAGCTAAGGCAGAGTTCAGAAACACTCTGGACATAAAAAACAAGTAGTGAGGTGGGCTGAGTCATCTTTCTGATATCAGTGATGTAGCAGATTGACCACTCCAGGGAATTAGAGCTCCTCCATCATTCCTGTTGTCCTGGAGAACAATCATGCTGAGAAAAAATATGGATAAGGGGAAGGCAAGGAAATAGCCAGGAAATTTTACCAAGTGCAGTTCAATCTGTGTTGCTTGATGCTAACAATGCAATGGCCTGGAACTCCGACCTAGGAGTTAACTGTGACCAAGGAAACTGCATTGCTTTTGTATGCTGGCAGACTGACATGTCTTCAGTACCAACCTATTAGGGTTTTTTTTTTTTAAATCTTAAGGAATAAGGTCACTAGGAGCCTTCTCTAAGGTGCCTTTGTGGAGCTTTTCAATACTTTGAAATCTCTAACAGGCTCTTCAAGCTGCTCTAGAGATGCATCAGTGAAAGTACAAAACCAGTAAAATAAGGGAGAGAAAACCTGGATATAATTAGAAGTTGTAGTGAGAAGGTAACAGGCCTACATTACATTCTGTATGTAATTGCTTTTATCCAGAGCAGACATCCTCTTAGGACATGGAGATTCCAGAGATAAATTGTGTAGGACAGGCTGAAGCAAAGGTTTTCTTGCTGTTTTACACTTTCAAGAAGTGTGTGATAAGTTGTTGATCTGAGAAGAGAGTGAAATGAACCAAACTCTCAAAACTTAATTCATACCTTCTGAGCACTGCTTTCTTTTGGTGCAGTGGAGCAGCACCTTCTCTAGGGTGAGCTGCAAAGGAGCTAGAGCAAGTCAAAACAGCCTAGAAGCCTCATACACACACTGAGGGACAAGGAGCATGGAGGCCACCAAAGGCTAGCACTGCTAAGCAGCATTCTGCAGCATGGCCCCTTACAAATGCCAGGAGGATTCCTTGCTCACTGCTGACAGCAGAAGGCATAAATTGAGGCATGAAAGCCTCTTTGTTCACTGAGCAGATGGAAATGTTTGGCCACTTTGTCGATTTCTTCTTGCAGTCTGGACTGGAATTACCCTTGTTTTTGTACCATCCAGCACTAATGTTTCCCAGAGTTGCCCCTTAAACAAAGCAAAAATACTCTGCAGCATATTAACAGCATGAACATATCACAGTAAATGGTTTTATACATAATACAACAGGATCATTAGCCAGCTGTGCAGATAAAACACCAAGTGGAGGCAGCAGGATGTAGAGCAGGTTCTTCAGCTCCGAGGGCAGTAGGCACAGAGGGCTGACAGAGCTCTCCCAGCCCGTGTGCTGCAATGGAGAGTGCTTTTCCATCTGCACTAGTCATCCTTCTCCAGGGTGTTTTACAACACTGCAAAATGCCTGTAAGCCATGGGCTAGCTCAGTGAGAACAAACTAATTACACAGCAGGCAATAACTCCTCTGTGATAATCATAGATCTGTTGGCCATGATAAGTTTTAAGCCTTCCTAAATTACTGCCAGTCAGATTTGGACAGGTTTATGTCTTGTGATGTACTGTAGTTAGAAACATCTCACGCTGGCCTAGCCTAATGTCTGAATCTACCTGCTCATGGTATTACTGTATCTCTATATAATTAGAGAAAGAGAAAATATTTGACAATATAGTATAGAAGGTTTTTATTAGCAAAAGTTTACAGCCACAAGTTTTATTGGCTAAAGTTTCATATCCACACCAAGTTATGTATGTCATCCTTAACAAGGTTAAATAAAACTTGTATATTGTGCCACATACACTGTCATGTATTCAGAACATGCCTCAGGACCATTTCTGCTTTAGTGTCTGCTTTGCCTCTTCGTCAGTGGAAACACAAAGACATGGGCCTGATGGTCCTGAAAGCTCCACTGGTGAAAACCAGAGTAAGACACTGACATGCGTTCCCCATTCTCTTTGCTGCCTATGTATTTGGTAACTCTAGGAGCACATGCTAAGGACTAGTATATGCTATGGTGGCTGGCTGGTTTCTGAAAAGTGAAGTTGTATTTTCTATTGTCCAGTAGGAGGATGGAACTAGGCAAGTAGATAAATTGATGATATTTGATGGACAGATTTTCCAGCGCTATTTTGTCTTGGTCAGTTATTGCTTACAGTTGAATCGCAAATAGTCAAGGAGATTTTTGTTGTTCTTGTAAGCTCAGTGTAAATTCAGGGAGCAGTTAAATAGTTTAAGCAGATTAATGTCTTTTCAGGGACAAAACTATTTCCTGATAAATATCTGTAAGCAATTAAGAGTGCATCAGTTTTTTATAAGGCCTAATCATAGCTACTGTGAAGGAAATGAAGTAAAAGCTTTTGTGCTTCTTTCTTTTAAGGAATAAAAATGATTTACCTTTCCCAGTTTATACTGTCAGATCTTGTGCAGTGCAAGTAAGAGAGAACTTCAGATTTCTGAACATTTGAATCCTAAACTTCACCCTAGTGTGAAACAAAGATGGAGTTTCCTAACCCTCTGCTATGCAAGTGCACTTGCTTTCACACCTGAACTGCAGTGGAGTTGAGCTGGGTGAAGTATTTGGGTTTATCTCAAGCAAATACCCCTCTGTCTTGAGTGGAAAAAAAACCCTTGGAGCTGCAGTTTCTTGTCAGTCTCTGAGATACCAATGCTGTATGAGATCACTGTAAGAGGGAGAAGAAAAAGCAGGAGCTGGCTCAGAGAGAGAGATTCAGCAAACATCAGCAAGCTGCCAAGTGATCATTTTAGTGCTGCAGTTGTTTGCCTCTGCAACATTTCAAGGACACCCATAAGAAAAGCTTGATGGGGAAAAATCCTTTTAAAAAGGGGAATTCTGTGGTGGCAGTTTCATTTGGAAGAGAGAGAAAATGCAGTATTTCTTTCATAGGAGAGAAAATAAGCAGATTTGATAATAAACAGTTCCTATGTTTACTCTGCTACTATTACATTACCTTTTATAAAGTGCTCCCATTTAGTGTTATCTCCTATCAGTATGTGCCTAAAAACTCTATAGGAGCCTGAGATGGAGTTTACTGTGTATCCACTGCATTTTTGTATCAGTTCTCTCTTCTCTTGAAGAGTTGCTGACAGTAGTGAGCAGCTTTGCAGTAGGAAAGCTGTTGTGCTTTCTCATTGTAATGGCAATATAGGAAAAACGTTCAAGAAGGGTAAAACAAATGGCCTTTTTTATTTAAAGGGTAGCGAATACATTCCCCTTTATCAGTGGTAACAGGTGCTGCTTAGAGAGGTTTCCTAGCTGAATGGAATGTTTCCTAAGGACATGAATATGACTAAGTTGTAACCCAGTGTTCCCTGAAAACTTTCAGCCCACGGGGTTTGCATTATTCTTTCTGTTTTGTCCTATAATACCTCTCCTTTTCCTAAAATTGATGGACTGTTATGTTCTTATATAATAGTGTTCTTTCAAAGCCTGAAATCATCTGACTAACCAAATATTTGTGGCAGAACCATTTAATTTCAAAGAACTTGTACACAGTGTCATAATTCAGCCCTGGTTCACTTGGGTTTTGGCTGAGGCAAGGGCTTTTCTTAAAGCACTAAGTGATATGAACTTTGCGTCCCTCAGTCCTGCTCTTTTCAGGTATTTGTTCTGATGCTGTCACCTCTGCATTAGTGGGTGAGTGCTGAAATAGAGCAGAAATAATGTGGTGCTTTACTGTGGCAACTTTACATATAAATAACTCCCAGTTGGAGAGGTTATTACCTGACATTATACATTCAGTTGTATTGTAAGTATATGCTCTTGGACATTTTTCCACAGCAGTTCTGATGGGAGTGGGGTAACAGTACTTTGGGGGGGGGGAGTGTTGTTGTTGTGGTTTTTTTCCTGCAGATACGGAATTTACACAATGGAACTACTACAAAGAGTAGTTTTTAAGATATCAGAGCTACACATTCTTGGATTGCTTGCACTTATGAGAAGGGAGTTACAAATCTGCAAGTTTTGTAGTCTTGGGGCCAAGGACTATAAAAGATTTGATTTGTGTTTGAAGAGTGCAGTCTTTGCTACTGATCTTAGTGCGATGTCCTTGTTGGTAAACCAAGAGAGTATAAAACCCCTGCTCTCTTAAAGAAGGCATTGGTTGGGTTAGGTCTGCTTAGGATCGTAGGTTGATAATTCACAATCAATTGTCCTGTAAACCCCTTGTTGCAGAGTACAGGCATTGGCTTGCTACTGCTAAACTGGTTAATCATAGATGAGTAAGAATCTGGGCAAGTGAGCTTCCAGAGGACATTGACCTCCTGTTTTATACAGCTATGGACTTCTCCTGATGCTGGAGAAGGAACAAAGACTCGTTTCAGAGCAGCACAGGAATCGGCTGCTTTATCTGTAAATTCTGGGTCTTCTATTCAGACCTTGTCTGTGCCCCATCACAGTACACTCATTTTTCTGTATCACATTTGCCTGGGCAGCTACTTCAGCGTGCAGTAGCTGTCTCCATCCTGCTGTTCGTCACTGTCAACCTTCTCCTCAAATCTAATTCTGCCTTTCAAGGGTCAGGAGCTGCTGCTGAAATATCCTTTCATAATCTTCGATATCCTCTTATTGCATCTCACTATTCTAACAATATAGCCTGGAGTTTTGCATACTGAGCTTGTTGAGATACCAAAAGCAGAGATTATGGGCTACCATGTGGCAGTGATAGCAGCAGTGACTGCAAACAGCTTTTGACTCCATATCAGGCCCTGTGCAGAGGCAGATGGTTAGGAGTTGTTCAGGCAATATTCAGTTTTCTCAAGAGGAAAAGATGGTCATGCTGACTCCTGTTTGTGTACCATGGTTTGGGAACAGTTCACATAGCACACAAACACCTCATCACAGATCCTAGAGACTTGGATTGGCAGTGGCTAGAGTTTGCAAAAGGACAATTACGGTTTGTCCCCAGAAATATTTCCTTGGTAATTCACTCTACCAAATTTCACAGAAGTTTTCCTTGCTGCCACAATACTGCATTATTGAAAATATCCCAGAACAGCTTTATTTTATGTCTTTGCATCCCACCCCCCAGCTCCAGTTTGGTACAGGCATAGACTGCTAATTCATGGCATTATTGCCAGATCTGTACAGGCACAGAGTCATCAGTGATGAGAGCATAAAACAAAGCAATCAAGCAAATTTCAAATTCTGTTTTAGGGGAGGAATAAAAAAAGAGAGGCCTATGGTTTTTTCTTTCTTCCATTATAGTGGTTTGCATAAATTTTAATTACTCCCTTTTCTTTCTTTTCCACATCAATTTCAGTAATGTAGAGATAAGTGAGAGGCCCGGTGTGCTGTGCTGGAAAGGGATGGGATTATTAAGAAAAGATTAGTTGAAGCTTCTGGTCATTGGAACAGCTGCTATTGTTACCAGACTGAAAACACTGAAGTGCTAAAAAGTGTCCTGTGCCTGAGATGAAGTTCTTCATATTTGATGAAAGATTGAATCAAGTTGGACTGTGATGCTATCTTAGTTCCTTTGCTTGCTTTAAGAGTAAACTTAAATCTCATTTATCCAGACCATTTATACTTTGCTTAGGAGTGTGTTTGGCTGACCCCTTGCAGTCCCTTGTACTAAAGCAATGCTTATTAAATCAAGTGTGATTTTATTAGAACAAGAATATTTAGACAGAATGGCCCTTGACATTAATGTTCCATATCATATGGAGCCTGCTTATTAATTTTGATTAAATGTGTAAACACTCTTAAATTTTTTTCTCTGTTCTTCTCCTGGTATGGGGCTACTCAGGAGATAAAGGACATTATTTTCTTTGCTATACACGACAAGTATTAGTGAAGATGTAGAGAAAACTGTACAGTTACTCTTTTTGACATGAGCTGTTGGAAATGAGAGACCTTATCCACACACTTTTGAACAGTCACAAAATACATGGAGGCTTTTCCTCAGTAGTGAATTAAGCAGTGGTAATGTCTGTCTCAAGAGCAGATTTTCATCTGCAGATAAGACCTGAAGGAGCAGTTACTGCCAAATGCACCTTTAAATCTTATTATACAAGACTGAGGAGGGTAGAAAAATAGAGGCTGAGACCAAAGAGGTAGTCAGCTTTTTCTTAAATCTTGTTGATTGTGGTTTATCTCAATTTAACATGTTTATTTTTTGTAATCTTTGGGGTTTTTTCCTGATGAGTTATTGATTTTATTATCAAATCTTTATGAAGAACAAGAATTGTCTGATATTAACAATAGAAATTGAGAGGAATTGACTTTAGTATAGTTGAAAAGGTTTCATATAGTTTCACAGACTATATGAAACAGGTTGCTAGATTTTTTTTTGTTCTGTATTTTGCACACGGACAGTTCAGTAAAACATTTCCATGTATTACACTGCATGGGCTGTTTCCTCCCCCTGGCATCTCATTGATTAACAGAGCCTTCTAAAATCATGAGACAGACTTCAGTGGGCTTCAGATTGGGCCACTGAGAATGACCACACCTGGTGGAAAAGAAATCAGCAGCAAGATGGTAAAGATGTGTCAAACTAAAACTAAAAATTTAAACCCCAGACATATAAGACTGCGAATCTTTGGGCTGAAGTAGTTTTTGGACAGCTCTTGTCTAGTAGCAGGTCCAATGCAAAACAGCAGATCCAAATCATGGTTCCTAGTTGACATCCTGTTGAATTTTCTGTCTCCTTTCTGTGTGTTCCTACTGTGATGTAAGGAAAATGGTTTTTTGAAGTAAGTCTAAAGATGTGGCTGCCTTTTTTCATATTTCAGGATACATCTCTTGTCTAGTTCAAGTTGATGTAATTTACTCAATGCTGCACAGTGATATCTGTTACTGTCAGGCTGAGAATATGTAATTCTGTCCACAAGGGAGATACTTTTCTCTCTACAGCAAGGCACAAGAGATAAGATGCAGGACAATGTTGACATTTCCAGCTCTCAGCAGAAAATGAAGACTTGACAAAATAAGTCTTGTTAGGAGTCAGGGAATATCTTTGCAGGATGTTTTTTGGATATGATGCATGAAAGGGGAGATGGTGTTAAAATGATGCTGTTTGAAAAGGTGCTTCAGGGAAGAGGGTAACAGAGGTCTGTTTTCCACTTGGCTCTAGGAGAGGGGAGAAGGTGTTCAACAGTGTGTGTGCTGTTGTGTTAGCAGCATGAGGATTATTCCTTTGAATGATGTTTAGTGTTGCAAGCAGCAGCATTTGCTGTCATTGCAGCACAGAGGTGAATGCTTGCATGCAGGAGCGCTGTTTCTGAAGAGGAGTTGCCTAGAAAGCCCAAAGTTGTCCTTGTAGGTTTACTGGGACACATGGTTGATGAACACTGCATGAATATTTAAAATTACTTTTATGGGATCCGTTATAAGCTTCACTGAATCTGCAGATGAGGAGAAAAGTAGTTTTGGATTATGTATGCTAATCTACCCAAAGTATTACATACATTACTAACATGAAGAAAATAAAATACCTAAAGCAAACAGATTCTCTTGCCTGGTCAGACAGTAGGATTTTCTGGCATCACTGAGCCTAGCACTGTGTTTGACAGTCCTGCTTTCCTCCTCTGGCATTTCAGAATAAAGATACTGCTCAGATTTAAGCATTCTCACTTGTTTCTCTTACAACTTCAGTCTGGACCCTTGCCTCTGCTTAAATGCTTTTTTGAGTCAAAGGTGCCATGTAGCTCGTAAAAGGAATCACATTGCAGAAATGACATCACTTTCACAGAAAAGGCTTCTCAGCTTTTTTTATTGCCTCATTTAATGCTTCTTGCATGGTAAGACACACAGCAAAGGCAGATTGTTCCTCTCTCCTCCTTGGCCTTGTGAGAAGAGAAAGGTTTAGATGTGAGGTTGCATTTTGAGTCCCATGAAGTTGCACCGGCTGCTGGCTGTGACTGTCACAGTCTGTGACCTCTGTTAGCTGGACAGACTTAGCAGAGTCCCATGCAGCTCTGGGTCAGGATATCTGGTAGAAAGGCTCAGCACTGGCCTTCTAAGTTCCCATGCTGGTTGCCAGCAGCACAACCTGTTTCTGCCATAAATTGCAGCGTTATATTAAATCAGAGAAGGTCATGGAGGCAAAGCCCCAGCAGTGCTTGTTTGGGAATAGAGTTGTCATATGCTATAAACATCATTGAAAATGAAGGCATCAGATGATGGTGTGTTTGGATCCCGTGGCTGACATTTACTTGGGTTTTCACTCCATTTCTACCTGCAAAAAACCGCGCCCCCTGAATGCTGTCTGCTGCATAGCAGACTTTTGACAGTTGTTTGAATGAAGTAGTCAAGACTTTCCATTAATTTCTCAGGATAACAGTCTGTAATTGTGCTTTGTGACAGGCTGTGTGTTTGACCTGTTTAGTCTCAACTATTTCATACACTGTAAAGGGAGGGGTTGAATCAGGAAGGATTTCTCTCAGGGAGAGGAATCACACCTTCCCTGGACACCAGCTGAGAAGGAGCAAGGGAAGGGGCTTTGGGAGACATAGAGTGTGGGAGACAGGAGAAGCATTGCAGGGAACTGAGAGCAGTGTCTCAGGGGACAGGGAAAACTTCCTAAGGACTTCTTAAAAGTGGGCACTGTTTGCTGCAGAAAGTGACTGATGGCAGGAATAAAGTTTGAGGACAAGAACATGCTTCTAGGGAGACCATGGGTGAAGAGAGTATTGGTTTTAACTCATCTTCATTTCTCTTCCCTTTGCAGTAGGATTTTTTTCTGTAGTTTAAATGTTAACTGTTCTATTTTATATTTTTAACAAAGCCTGACTTTTTTCTTTTAAAAGTCCTTTGGTCTGTTTTGCAGAACTGTCTATAGAAAGAAGGTTTGGGACCTTTTCACACATTAAATATCACATTAAATAAAGTTAATCCTTATCTCCATGCCTGCCTTCTGCCACATGGCAGTACTAAAGGGCAAGGTGGAAAGGGATAAAGTGCCTTATACTGCAAAATGTGAAACTGCTTTGACCTTATGCTCAGTAATTCTCCCAGCAACTCAAGCACAAAAATCAGCAAAATTAATACAAGTGTGCAGGGTTAAGTATCAAGCAAATCCTGTGAGGACAGAGAAATTCAAAGCAATGTTCAGTGCTCAAGAACCAGTTAAGCCCTAGTAGCTCAGTGCCTCCAGTGGGCATCACAGGAGGGCTGGGCAGGGTGCCCTGATCTAAATGCCATCCACCCCACTCTGCTGCAGGACCCTACACTCAACATGGGGTATGCACAAGATTGCATATGGAGATATATATATATATATATGTATGTACCTGCAAATACACTGCATGTTAAATCCATTCAATTAGTTTCTGCATTTGCTTGGAACAGTTAAGAGTTTAGCAAAAGACAAGATCAGTGTTACCAAAGCTTTGCATTTTCCCTTTTTGTTACCTTTGTCTCCTCTAAAGGATGCATGCCTTAGGTTTCTGTGTTCTTTTAGATCTCAGGAGGGTGTAAATGTTTGCAAGGGATCCCTAGAGACAGGGCAAAGCAGTAGGGTTGTAAAGTTGTGCTGTTGTGATGTGAAGAGGCAGAAAGCCAAATTACATTGACAGGGTAAGTGCCAACAAAATAATAAACTAAATGCAGATTCTGTGTCCAAACCTCTTCTGCTTTCAGTTCCCACTGGGACACTGTTCCAGTGCCCTTGTTCTGTTTGACTTTCTTGCAGAGAAATTGGATGGTATCCAGTTTCTAAAATTACCTCAGTTTTAATTTATTCAGGTTTTGATGTTTATTGCACCATATAAGTAATGGTCCCCAGATCTTTTCTTTGGTCTGTGAGTCTATAATTTACCTGCCCAATGTCTCAAAGGCAGATATCACTTACTTTTAAAGTTATGCATAATTTTAATATCCATATGTTTATATAATATATGAGGTTTGTGGGGTCACTGATTAAGGGAGATGAGTAATGCTTCGTGAACATTTCCAACCATTCAAAAGACAAGTGAGTTTCAGTTTTACAGAGGCATCTTAAGCAGAAACCTGCACAGGTCCAGCATATTTAATGTAACTTACACTCAGCAAAAAAAGAACGAGCTATTCTCCCTTAGGACTTAGTACCAGCCTCACAGAACTAGGCCCGATCCAGCTAAATGTATTCCTTTTTCATGTTAGGGTTTTTTTAAAGAGAAATGCAGAGATGGGGGATTCTGGGAAAAAGGCACATGAATTATGAAGCACTGAAATTTATATGTCAGGACTTAGGAGTACTGGATTACAGTTTCCACTGAGGCACCTTTATGTAAACCTGGAAATGCAATGGGAAATCAGCAAAACAAAGCTGTAGTGCTTGCTATGGCCCCTCTTTAGAACAGGTTAAATTCAGATAAAGCTCAGATCCTAGGCTGTGTTTCTGCCATGATTGCAAGGCTCTAGGAATGGGAATTTATACATATAAGTAGAAGAGAATGCTGGTGAGAATTACATTCTGAAGACTGGGCAGGTAAGGGCACAGAACAGCTCAGGAAAGTAAATCTGAGCAAGACATGCCATGATTGCAGAGCAGCTGGTGGAAGCGAGCTCTGGTCCAAGCGAGCGCTGATTCCGGAGCCCTGCGGACCTCACCCGCTGCCTGCTGCATTGCCTTTTCTGGCTCCCTGTGGCTGGCCAGGGCAGAACATGGATACTGATTTCCTCCTGCAGCTAAGCCTGGTAGGATCTCTGTGTGCTCTTGCTGTTCTCCTGGCATTAAGGTGTTCAGACATGGTGGAAAAGGAAATTGGCCAATTTGCTGCAAAGCAAGTTAATGCATCTTTTGTCACACATCTTCCAGTTTCAGATGTATCATCTCCTCTTGTTTTCACTTGCACATACGTGCTCAGGCACAGCCCAAGGTGTTGTAACTTTCTTAAAGCCCAGTAGAAGCAAAAAGAACCACAGAGATCTGGAACCTTGTCTGAGGTTAAGAATTTCCATCTGAATGGTGAAGTAATGTGTGTAACTTAGCATCCATTGGCAACAGAAACAAAACTCCTCTTAAGACTCAGACATGTATCTCTATTTCAATCTATGTTTGAAGGAACTGGTAACTTTTCTTACTGTCCAAAAATGATAGTTCTTTTTAGGGGAAAGAGGGGATGCAAAGACACTACTTACCTTATATCTGCACTGCCCAATAGGTTATCCTAAACAATGTGAAATGTTCTTTTGTGTCTTTCTAACAAGCTTCTTCTTGCTCCTTTTCTTTTACCCTTTGTAGGTAATGAAATAGATTGACTCCAGCTCTCCCCTCCTGGCATGCCATATGTGCTGTGTGATACCCTTCTTTGTTAGATTGTTCTAGCTTTTGGAAATTCATTCCTGGAATCATTCCAGTGTCCAGATCACTTTCATTGTCTTTATTACTGTGGACTGAAGCCCATCATGATTGAGGAGAGCAGTTGGTAGGGAGCACATGAGATAATTGCCTAAAATGAACTCTGCCTCCACAGGGCACAAAATCACTCAGTGGCATTGAAATATTCTTAGTCTGGCTTAAGTCACCTTTCTCCCTGTAGGCAGTATCTGTTCTTACATATGTAATGGGGACCATATGCTCAGCCTAGACCCAGTCCCAGGCTTACACCATCTGTTTATAAAGCAGTACACTTTTCTTTCCTGTGGACCTTTCTAGGTGGCATCTCCATCCTTCAGGTGCAGGATGGCTGGCAGCACAGAAATGACCTTTTCTGCATGCTCAGTATTGAGCAAAGCTCAGTGGATCTGAAGGGTCAAACTCTTCCCAACTGCACATTCCCATGCCTGGAACAGCTCTGTGCAGTAGGGCCAGCCTCTCAAATATTGCTATGCCTCATGCAAGTGTACACGGCTTTCATAGAATCATTTAGATTGGAGAAGACCCTTTGGATCATCAAGTCCACCACTAAACCACGTACATAAGCACCAGGTCTTATAAATATCTTCAGGGATGGCATCTCAACCACTTCCCTGGGCAGTGCTTGATAACTCTTTGAGTGAAGAAAATTCTCCTAATGTCCAATCTAAATTTCCTCTGGTGCCACTAGAGGCCATTTCCTCTTGTCCTGTATTGTCACTTGTGGTAATTTACATTACTTTGCTGGTTTTAAAATCTGTTGTTAAGTGGGGTTTTCACTTGAGCTTCCTTCTTGAAACTCATGTGGTTTAAGCAAAGATAAGAAGGAAAAACTCTCTTCTCAGAGTAGCACAACCCTGCAGCACTTGTTTGCCTTGGAGCAGCTCTGTCCCATCGCAGCTCACTGTAGCAGCTGGAGGGCCTCTCTCAACCCTTTAAGAGGAAGAGAGTTTGGCTGTTTGTTAAACTCTTGTCTGGCCTCCCCCCCATTAGGATTTGTGGGGTTACTGAGGAGCAATAAGCTTTTGCATTCTGGACATAAAACTGAACTGTAACCATGGCCTGAATTAGAAGTATCGGGACAAGGGCAAAACCTCATAAAGCAGTGAGCTCTTTTACAACCTACTGTAAGTGTTTGTTTTACCCTTCCAAAGCCACACATCTCTTTGCCACTTGAGTGAGCAGGAAGCTTTATTAGAAAATGTTTCCCTGCGTTTGTGTCCTGCTTGGTTTGCTTGGTTCTGATTAGTTAGTAATTGTTTCATTAGTGTAGAAATAGGTGTCATGTTACTTTTTTTTGTTGTTTTTTATCCCACCCTGTTGTTTGTGCGAACATTTCTTACACTTATTTGCTGCAGGGAAGATGTGAAACAGGCTGTACAACAGGAGGCAGAAACAGAGAAATTGCCTTAGCTTGGGAAGAGCCTTGCTTCTTGCCCTCAGCTGGCATCAACAAACCCATCAATATTAAAGTCAAGCGTGAGCCAAGATGACCCAGCTTTACAATTATAAATGGAAGGGTGAGGGGAGATTGAAGCAGGGCAGATTAAGAGACTGAAAAAGAGTAATTGGGAGGTTTGCACTGCTGAAAGCACACCAGTTTCTAGTCATAACTGGTTGAATCAGGAAGGAGCAGAAGCACTGGTGTGTTTTATAGGGTCCTTTATCTGCTTATAACTTTACTTTTTCAACTGCTAGTGCTTTCTGATCCATGGATCTCCAGTAGGAGTCTCTTTTAACTTGGCCCTGCCTCTGCAACAGGGTGCCACAAGAAAGCAGTGCCAGTGGGTCTACATGGTCTAATGTTTACAGAGTGGAGCTGGTGCTACTAGAATCTAGTGTCTGGAGGAGCTGCTGTATTAACCACTAGTCTGTCCTACTGGGCATCAAGGGACATAGATCCTAGCCAGCTGTGGCTTCCTGACAGCAGCTGGTAAGACATGTGCAGTATTATTTATGGTGAATAAATACTGAATAGTTTTAATATATTATGTGCTCATCTTGGAGTGATGAAAATTTAAAGGTGTGATGTAGGGGTGAGAGAGGGCTTAGCAAAGCTTTCTTTTTCTTATCACCCCACAACCTAAAGTTTTCTGCTGCAGCTGGGAGGAGAGAGATGGGATGCATAGGGCTTTTTGGAGAAAATGTATTTGAAGAGATGTGAAAGGGGTTGAATGAAGAACAGGGAGAAGCTCCAGGCTTTTGCAGTTGAAGGGAAAGGGAGGACTCTGTGCCTGTAGACATGAAGATTGTGTGCTGTTTGGCTGGGGAGGAACAGGCAGGTGGGAAACAGCAGTTGGCAAGTGTCCAAAAGCAATCTGAGGCTTTACAAAAGGTTAAAAATAGTTCAAAGAGAATGATGATCTTTATGTGTGCAGGACAGACATGCAGTAACTCTACATGATGCCATTGTTTCATTGGAGCCTTTGGAAGAACACAGAACACTTTGCTGAAAGTACATTTTTCTCTACTTTGCCCTGTGTATCTCGACAGCAAAGACTTTGAGGCTTAGGGATTTTATGAAGGATTTTGGGTTTTTTAGCAGAATTAAGTGGCAGGCGGTATAACCACAACTTTCCTATGAAAGAATTTGGCCTAATATCCCTGTAACCTGCTGTGGCTCTGACCCCTCCTGGACCATGTGGTCATAGGGACACTGCTGATGCTTTTGTTTTCATGGTAAATTGAAGAAGTCAACAGACACGTTGAAATTCAGGTGTAGTTTTGATATTTCAAGCAGAGGTTGTACAGATACTTTCTTGCCCCACAGATAACTTTAATGCAGAGAAGAGAGCTGCAGCACAGAGGTTTGCACATTAAAGAACTGATGAATGATACATGAAGCACAGCAGTCTGGTATTGGCAGTGCCTGCTTTGTGAGAGACAGGGAGTGATAGTACAGCTGTACATTAGGTGTAGTTTTTGTTACTGGGACAGTAATGGGAGCTGCTGGGCTGGGAATGAATAGCAGGGCTCCTCCTTGAGCCGTGGAGGCTCAGAAAGGTTTTTGGGCAGCGGGGACAGAAGACTTGTTTTGAGCAAAGCAGGAAGAAAGGCAGGAGAAGGCAGGAGGACACATAGCTCTTGGCAAGGCTGTGCTGAAGAGTGGTGGAGATGCTGCTGGGTTGGCAGATCCAGTGTGGGCACAGTAAACTCTGCTCTGTAATGGAACAGTAGGACCAACACCTAAAGCATCATGTCAGGCAATCCATGCTGCCTGGGCTTGCTCTCCTGCAAAGCAAAGGTGGAAGGAGGAGGAGGAAGCAGTATTTAGAAAAAAAAACTCATTAAAGGTGAAGGTCAACTGCAGAAAAGTAAAGGGATAATACTCTGCATTGCTTTAATGTGAGGTCTGTAGCTCTGTGTGACAGCAGACTTGTGGAGTTACTGCCGGTCAGAAGCTGTGAGGTAATGCTCTGTAGGTAACTGGTTCAAGTGATTTGCCAGGAAATTAGATGTCCTAGAAGTTTTCCAAGCCTTTGTGATTCATCAGCAAAAAGAAATTACCACACTTGCTGGCAAGTTGCCACTGCATACTTATAAGACAGTCATGGTTTTGCAGTGGCAGTAGTAAGACCTTGGGTTTCCTTGTAACTGTTTGTGGTTCTCTTTAAACCAAATCTTCATCTTCCATTGTGGTTTGTTTTTTGGGTTTTTTTTTTTGTTTGTTTTTTTGGGTTTTTTTTGGGGGGGAGGGTGTTTGCCATGCAGCATTTTCAGCCTTTATTAGGAAGAGCCATTTCCTACAGCTGTTCAAAGTGGGCTGTATTGCTATGAGGCATCCTAACACCAATAATGATGATTTTTCTTTTTTATAGTGTTGGTTATTTTCCCTTTTCAAAAGAGCTTTGTATCCTTTATGGTGGGAGATTATTTTCATTCTCAGTTTGCCTATGGAGAGGCTGACATGAATTGAAGAACAGTCCAGCATTTTCAAAAGTGTCTTGTATTAGGACACCTTGTCTTTCCCAAGGTTTGCAGAGGTGCTGATTGTGTGAGGCATCTCTGGACATCAGCTAAAGTGCTTGGTATTTATGCAACTGGAAAGCATTTATACCGCACAAAACTTGAGGCTACTCTGGAAAACACTGGCTTAGGAGACTTCTTGGGCTAAAAGGCTCAAAAGGAATCCTGGACATGGCTCTGATTAATACTTCTCTGCTCCTGTACCAAGATTGTTCTTTATACTTTTTATTCTTTAGACGGTGACCATGTTCGCCATGGTCCCCATCTTCCCTGGCTCTGTCAGGATCCTTTATGTGATGAAGTTGTGTATTTGAGTCTTGCATTTTGGAGTTGTTGTTCTGACTACCCTTAACCATGAGCAGCACGAACAGATGTTGTTTTGTTTAAGCCTCTCACTGGACACTTGGGTGTGGAAGAGAGGAGAAACCTCAGCACTCTCAAGAGTTTTTACCCATGTCTGGGTTCCTCCTGGATTTTGACTCTTCTCAATGTTAAAAGTGTTGATTATTTAACAAAATGATTGAAGAACACTGATGAAATTGGGAGCTCTCCTGCCAATGGATTGGCAAAGCTTTCGTTCTGACTCTGCAGTGTCTCCAGTGTACCTGTGACATGGCAGTATGTTATTACAGTATTTTCAAGCAGTGTTTATTGAATTGTTTCCTTTTACATTTATTGGTGTGGGTATGCATGAAAAATGAAACTACCCTTCATAACTGTAAGCAAAAAAAAAAATAATTGTGCTTTAATTGTTTTCATTTTTGGAAGAGCTACTTTCTAATGCAATTATGCTTGTGCCTAGAGGCATGTGGGATTGGAATATCAGGTATCCACCTTTCTGCACTCTTTCAGACATCCTATACTTAAATTATGTGAACCCATTAAGAACCACACTGTTGTATTAGTGTTAGCTAGCAAAAATCATCATTGTTGTAAAGAAACATACTTCTTTTCAGAACCATTTGGAGGGTAAACTTTTCTTTAAGTGCTTCAAATATGGAATTTAGGGTTCTTTTCAAGTAACTTGTTATGATTATGTTCTTCTGTGTATGGGGACAAGAAACAGCTGGGGAAAATATGAATCGCCTACTCGGGCCAAGCATGAAAAGAGGAAAAGGGAAAAAAGTAAGTCTTTGGAGAAAAACAAGTCTATTAGTTGAAGTGCAAGCTCTAGTAATCCTTTTTCAGACAAGGCTTTTATTATAACAGGGTTAATTTTCCACAAATAATTTTCTTTGTTTGCTATGGCTTTTTGTGTTTTCTATTTAAGTTTTTCAACACTTTATGGAAGATGAGGTGTGTCTGATGTTTTTGTAAAGGTGCCTAGACAGGAGCTACTTGTTGCAGGGAAGAAATTAGGGCCAGTATCATATGCTGCTTATGTCAGCTTCACTAAGATTTTTTTTTTAAAGTATTCATGATTAAGGAAAAGGAAAATGTTTCATTTTTATCCTGACTTGTGCCTATTTCTCAGATGATCTAAAGTATTATAAACTGTTTAGAAGTGCATGCACAAAGTTGTTTACAATCAGTTAAGCATAACAGCTTTGAGCCATACTAATATGAATTTACTCTGTAGATTTACAGTAGTAACTTGTAAACAGGAGCAATACAAAATGGTTTGATTGAAGTTCTGGCTTCTCTATAACCTCAGCTAAGTTGAGGGATGCAGAAGTTTTGCCATGCAGGCTCGATATGAAATCTGGTTTAAACCATGGTGGTTCCACCTCCTTTAATGTTGCAATTGGTGCAAGGTGAGTGAATGCATATCCAGATTTTCCAGTATGTGTATGTGTGTATCTCCATGTGTATCTGTAGCTATAGAGGTCTCTCCTTCTTTAACCAAACAGAGATGTGGACACCGATTCATTTTGTGGGACTGTCTAGCAGGTTATCCCTTCATTGTTTCTTCACAGGTTTCAAAGATCTTGGTTCCTCTGTTTCAAATCTAAAGCACTCTTACTCTGTGTATGTTTAGTGCATGCTCATGGTTACTAAAAGGTATCTGTTTCTTTGTAAGCCATGCTGATGATTCAGTGTCAAAATTCATTTGCTTCTTCAGCAGAAATCTTCCCTTCTGGTGCTGGTCCAAATGGAGTTTTTATGGCTGGATCTTTGCTTATACACGGAGGTGTTTTTGTGATTGCTGAAATTACACTTGATTATTTACAGAAGGATAATAATATGCACTGTGTGTAACCTCTTCCCTTGGCTTTTATTTGAATACTGGAAGGAGAGGAATGATCTGCCTAAAGAGGTTTCCTTTGTATTTCCCTTCTCATCCTCTCTCTCTCTTTCAGAGGAGAAAAAAAAACATAAAAAGGCCAACTGCTGTGTTCTCTAGCTAAAACCCATTCAAACAAAAGAAGTCTTAAATCCATATTAATCACCGCCACCTTTAATTTTTCAATCACTGCTTGATTAAATTGCTGCCTAGATTTGTCCTTTCACTGATAAGGCCTGGTGAGTGCTCTGCAGTGAACTCAAATAGAGAAGTAATAAAGTGCTTTCTGTCACAGGCACTCCCCAAAGTGCCAGACACAACACAAGTTATTAAAAAAATATCAAAGAGTGAGCTCCTGTAAACTGTGCATAGAGGAAAAAAATGATTGTCCAGGGAAGGGGAAGAAGATTTTAATTTTGCATCTGCAATTGTGAAGGCAAATACATCTGTATAGAGGATATTTCAAAGTCAAAAAGAAATGTTCAATCTGGAATGGCTAGGCCTGTGTCAAGACACAGGTTTGTAATGGTTTTACCACTGTCAGAATGCAAGTGCCGGTTTTGGGTTTTTTTTTCCTTTCAGTATAAATTTCAGCACAGAGCATGTCTATCAGTTAATAAACTCACATGAATCCATAACCACAGAGTCACAGAACGGGTCAGGCTGGAAGGGACCTCCGTGGGTCCTCTGGCCCAACCTCCCTGCTCAAGCAGGCCCATCCCAGAGCACCTGGCACAGGATTGTATCCAGAGAGATCTTGAGTATCTCCAGGGAGGGAGACTCCACACCTTCTCTGGGCAATCTGTTCATTGCTTGTTCACCCACACAGTAAAGTGGTTCTTCCTTATCTTTACCTGCCCTTAAATCTTCCTCTGAGAATGCAGATTTCCAGCTCTGATTCCAGTGAAGGTGAGCAGGGTTCTGCACAACCCTTTTCCAATGCTCCACAACCATTACAAAAATGGTTTGTGTTGCTTTAGGATGCAGCAGTAGGTAGCCCTGTGGGTCCTGAGCCACCTTCCCACTAGTGAGCAGTCAAGGTGCCATTCCCATGCTGGACCATTGTTTGGGGTCCAGTGCTGGAACAGAGGTCACTGTGTAGGCTGATGTGAGCCAGCAGGTCTCCCTCTGGAAGTGAGCTGTAAGGTTGCCTTTGGTGTTATGTTCTGATACAAGTGGACTTTTTCCATTACAGCACAGCTGCCAATCAAAGCACGCTAAGTCAATGTTAGTGTATCGTGGTGTCTCAGCTCTTGGAATAGTTAGAATTAGGGCATTTTACAAAGCCCTGTCCTTCATCTGAGTGTATTAGCTGCCAGTACAAACACTGATTATCCAGTAAGTACAGAATAAAGTGGACAAAATGAAGTGAATAGCTGGGGCTCAGAGTGCACGTTTGGCTTCCTAGCTCTAGTTTAGGAGAAGTAACATCCAGGTGAAATGGGTGATTTTCTTTAAAATAAAATTGTGAGGATTTTGCACATGAGCATCCACTTGGCTTTATCTCTTGTCTGACTAATCTTCAAACCTTGATGTTGTTAGGATGTATATTGTACAACCTTGTTCTTGTTGTTATGATGTTTAACAGGATGTGTTGCTGTGTTCTGACACAAATACTTTTTTTTCACTGCTGTGGCCACAACCCTGAGTCAATAGAGACTCAACATATGCTCAATCATTATAAGTCAATTTTAAACCAATTCAAGAATGTCCATACTAGGGTTTATGTGGACAACAATTTAGTGAAAAAATCAATGTTTGACATCATCTGTGTCAGTTAAACTAGCTTCCTTCCCAGTCAACTTTCAGCCAGTTGATAGCTGGCAAACCCCTGCTACATGATTATCTTGGACTTACATAATCTTCATTGGTAAATGGATTTTAGAGGTTGATTTTCCTCCCTTAAGTTTATATTGTGCAGATCTTTACCCAGCTCAGAGTGTGCTGGAGACAGCCTGTTTCATGCTGAGAAAGCCTGTAGCTACAGCTCCTTGAAAGCAGAAGAGGTTTGTAGACAAGATACCAGAGTAGAATTCAAGAGAGCCAATTGCTCATTTCTTCCAGTTCTACTTTATCTTTCTATCTTTTCCCTCCCCCAAGTAGGTACAATAATAAAAATCTCACATGTGGTGTATGTGGTTTTTTTCATTCATTTGTGATTGTGAAGTTTTTTAAGAGTCAGTGATTACAAAGGTAATGAAACTGCTGGTGATTGTCCTTATGAAGTGTTAGGAGTGATGCTGGCCTGTTGGTGATGTTCTGCAAACGTGCCTGCTTTTAGTGATATGCTGTGATGTAAACCTGGGGCTGCTGTTACAGTGATGAGGCTGGGCTAAAGAAACCTGTCACCACACAGAGCATCATCTAATTATTTAGCAAGTGCCTTTGAAACATCAGAGCTAAATATGGATTCCTTCTGGTTAATAAGGATGTGATTTCTGTGAAAGATGCATTTTCCCCTTAGTTTTCTTGTACTGTTAAAGGAATTCTGCTACTGTGCTGGTTTTGATGCAGTGCTGACCATGATTGCAGAAGTAGCATTGTCTCCATAAGAGTTGCAGACTTGAAATAGGGTCACAACATTAAAATTCATGTTTCTTTTGCTCACCTGTAGAAAGATTGAGGAGTGAAGTGTATTTCTATTCCGTGGTATGGTTACATATTCATTGGTTGCCCTACATCAGGCTTCATGGCCCTCAACTGAAGTTACTGCTAGGTCTGTAGTGTAGGGACAGGCAGCTGGGCTTGGTGCTTGCTGTGGTCTCTTACTGCATAGCAATATATGTATCCTGTGCATCAGTGAACAGGCACATCTCATACAGCTCTGCAGTAAAATGCAATCATCCCACAATGAGCAATAATAATTTAAAAGTGTTCCATAAACATTCTATTTAAATAACAACAACCTCTCCCCACACCCCCCCCAAAAAAAACCCACACCCAAAACAAACAAAAAAACCCACCCCAAACCACAAGACAACAGTGGTATTTCATTTTCACAAAATTACTTGGAGAGCTCTTTGTGACCTGTAGTAGAAATATTATTGGAGCAGTGGGTTGGAGGCTTTCCTTCTCTGCCATCTTTTCCATTTAGCATCCAAATATGTTTGGGCTGTCTTCTCTGACATGATGCTTTTGTTTGCAAATCTGTCTTTGTTGTTGGTGCTCTGAAACCCTTACTGAGACATCTTGTGCTATGAGCTGATTGTTTGAGAAAAGGATCCAGGGTTGAACCCTTCCAAAAGGCGATAGGTTGGACATAGAAAATGTCAGCAGGATACCTCTGTGCTCACCACTGTTTCTCAGAAAGCACAATCACAGTTTTTGATTTCTGCATGTCCCTGAGTGAATGCTACCAGAAAAAGCTGATAAAGGCAATTGTTTCTAATCCTGCAGCATGCTCTATCCTTTCACTTGTCCAGTTATTATTGTATTGTGCCAACAGTTGGATGCCTCATGTTCATCACTCCTTTGTGCCACAATCACTTTAGTTCTTCCGCTAGATTAACACAACCACCACCATAATTTCCTGAAGATGTAACATCTTAGGATACTGAAGTAGTTAGGCAGGCATGGGGTTAACCTTTGCATAATTTTGTCAGCTAGTGGAAATTATTAAAGGAGCTGAAACATGAACTTCAGAACAGACAATAACTGTAGACAGGTAACCTCTTGGGCTTACCTCAAGTAATTAAGTCTTATAACTGAATGGCAGATGCCCACTTTATTAGAGAGTCATTAGTTTAGCAGGGAGATGGTGTTACAACACATATGATTGCTTTACTGCGTGAGCTGAGTAACTTCTAATTTAGACAGATGAATAATTAATAGAAAAAGAGCTTTAATACAAGTAAGATCATCTGTTTTCAATTATAAAAGCTGGAATTATTGCACAGATCGAGAAGGCACAGCACGAAGGAAGTGTTGATCCTTCAGGCTTAGATTGATTTGCCTCTTCAGGTGAAACCATTAGTAGAGAAACTTGAAGAGCAAGAAAAGAGGGATGTGAGGATTTTCATCATGAGCACCTTCACCCATCAAATGACAAAAGAGCAAGTTGTGTGAGCGTGGCCAGACGGTTGGTAGAACTTCTCTGCTGTGATCTGTTGATCTATGCATCTGTGTGCAGGTGGCCTTTTGGGCAGGGCAAGGCAGTCTGGAGAAGTACTTTGTCAAAATATACCATTGACCAGCTACAGTGGGCTGGTCACTCTGAGTTCCCAAAAATTAGTATTTCACGGATAGCAGTCCCTTACATCATGTGTGATTACTGTGAAGGGCAGAAGTTTAATCTTTTGCATTTGCTTGACAGCCTTTTGATTGATAGCAGATGTTGTTAGGAGAACATATGCTGTCAGCTTCGATTGTCTTCCTTTGTAATTTTGACAGACAATGTCCCCATAATGTCTGATATGGAGGATTACTTGGTGAAGACTGTCACATACTGTGAGACAAAGGGATTTTAAGAAGTATAGCAACAAGTAAACGTCCATCTTTGGCAGACCATTGTTACAAATCCTTTGCGAAGAGGTATAAAAGGTGTAATCAGAGTTTTAAGGACTGCTGTTGTCCAGAATGAGGAATTTGATTTTAACTAAGGTAATTAAATATAATGCAAAGGTTTGGATTCTTGATTAGTTTGCCATACNTTTATGCTCTCCCAATAGATTTGGGGGGAGCTGAGTGATGCTATAGGGAAGATGAAGGTGGGATGAAAAATCAGACAGGATGCAGAACAGCCAGAGGTGGCAGTTCTATTTGCAGATGGTAGGGAAACAGCCAAGAAGAGGAGACAGGGAAAGCTCATTTGTACAACTGGGAACTGCTGACTTAGATGGACAAAGTAAAAGATACAGGCCTGGAACAGAAACTTTTAGTGAAAAGAAGCTTATAAACATCAGTGCCAGACCTAAATTTCATGAGTCCATGGAGCTACGTGATTTATGCCTGTGAAACATCTTGCCGGTTAGGTACATCTTTTTTCTTTTGCCCATATGCACACTCATGAAGATCAGGTTCATGTTTTATGGGTTTTCTCTTGCTTGTCATCCCCTGTCTGATGGAATTTTTTTTTTATTTATATGTTAAGTATTGAAGGATGTCAGAGATATTTCAGGTTAGTTGGTTTCCATGCTATATGATCAGAGTTTTATGAGAGCATGGCATTTACTGAATGGCAGAGAGCTTTTCCAAGTCTGTGAAAGGACCTTTGGCTCACTCAGCTTTAGATCTTTCTTCATGTAAAGCCTCAGTCTTTGGAGTTCACAGCTCAGTGACACTGATGTCTGTCCTTGGACACACTAGGTGGCAAAATTTGGGCATGCAGAGAAAAACTGCACATCACTCTAATTTTGGGTGAATTCTCTTCCTGTTTTATTTTCATGCAATAGTCAGTGTGCTGACAGTTTTTTCAGGGTCTTTTCATTTTTTTTAAATGCCATTGTCGTGGCAACAAAAAGAAGAACCCTTGTGCCCTCCCTTACGGAATTGTTATTTTTCCAGAAGGAAATTAAATGAGAAGTAGAATCAACAATAGTGGAAAATCAAGATAGGAATAAAAGGATTATTTCCTTCTTTCTCTCTCCCTCAACTAAACGAGGAGGTGGCCCAACGCTGAACAGACTGCCCTGCTGTGGGAAAGCACAGAAGCCTTTATGGGCCTATGCACTTTTATAGCAAACAGTAAATAGTTATAAAGCACTTGAACACAGTGTATTTGTGTGCAGGTTCAGAAGATGAGAATTTGTGTGGTGGTGGGAGTATTTATTATAAAATCTTCAGAAGAGCCTGTCTCAGTTCAGTTATCTGAACCCATTTCTACATCTGAAAAACAACCCTACCAGCTGAAAATGTTTGCAGTGACAGGAGGAAGAAAGAAAGGCCTTCTAGAAGTTTTCTTAAGAACTAAGAAATCTGTCTCCAGTGTTACCCTTTTATTTTTAAAAAGGTTGCTTTGAAAACACTACATAGTGTTGCTAGGACCATAAAGCATTGCTCGGGTTAAATGGCTGGGAATCTGAGCTAGAACTCTGAGATCAGAGGAAGTTTGGGAATAGCTCATGGCCAAAGAGAGGGAAGGGAGCATGGCATTGAGTGAGAAAGACACATGATTATGCACAAAATGGTTTTTTTTCTTAGCATCCATCTTTAAAAACTGTATGTTTAATCTCAATAATAAAATTTTACAGTCAGAATTTCTGTAAGCATGTCACTGTTGCCATGCCAGTCAAAACGAAGGCCTCGGCTACAAGGTTTTGCCACATGCTACAAAAGAGATCTGAAAGGGCAATGTGGGCTTTTCCTCCTTTCCTCTCCTTGTGATTCAGTAATTCAGCCAGAGGCACAGCTGGTCAAAAGCACCGAAAAGGTTCATTCCTCTACTTGCTCTCCCTGGCTGGCTCAGATATGCTATTTGTATGTGTGTCAGTTTTTCACACCTGCTTTGAAACAGCAAGGGAAGATAAGGTAAGAAAAGAGAGAGCACTGCCTTATTCTTTCCTTTTGTACCAATGCTCAGGCTAATCCACGAAGGATTGTTTCAAAAGACAAAGCTCGTATCAATAGCCAACCATGCTGTGGCTTTTACACTCAGCATTATAAATTGGTCCTCTGTTTTGGATTGATACTCTTCACCAACTAACTTGGAAAGTGGAATTTAAAAACAAAAAGAAGGGATTCAATTATTTTAGCTTCATTACACTTCATGTTGGTGCTGTTCCTCCCCATGGAGAGACACTCTGGCTGTTTCAGACTCTTCTCATTTACAGAGTGCGATTGTATGAGTTGACCAAATTTTCCAAACCATTGATCTTGCTGCAAACACTCTGCTGACTTGTTTCTGGCTTATGTGCAGAATGTTCATGAGCTGGGTGGAATTTTAATCGAAGAGGGGTCTGTATTTTGCTTTTCTGCATTACTAGATATTATATCCCCTACACATTGGGTGAAAAGGGGACTATAAACCATACAGGAAAGGTTCTCCATGTTTGCATAGTTGCTTGAAGTCAGTGCTGTTTGTAGGAGCTGGATTTGGCTATGCCATGTGACTCATACCTGTAGGCAATTGAAATACTTTAAAGGACATCAAAGATCTGGAGAACATCAAATACCCTGTTAGGGGTATGCATTATACACTTTGTATGTGTGAACGGGCATGTCTGTGGGCACACAGCTTTTTCTTTTTGTTCTGTTTTCTTTTGCTGCTTATAGCAATTCTTTTCCCTTTCCCTTAACTCCTATTGTATCACAAGTGGCTTTATCTGATGTCTTCTGCAGCCTGGATAGACTTAAACCAGTTTATTTCTTTCTCATCTGCTCTGCCTGGCTGCAGGTTTATCCCTTTATTACACAGACAGCAGAGGCCATCAGTAGCAAATTAGGATTGAATAAACTTTCCTGTGCATGTTCAAATCCTATCACATACTCGTTATAGAGCAGCTGCACATCTGGGCAAGGGAATTTCATTGACCAAAGTCTACCTAGTGAGCTCTAAACTTTGTGTTCTGTATCTATATTAATCCTGCCACACTGGCAGCTTTTCTAAGTGGAGAACAGAGTGTGTGAAAATGTGTGAATGAAAAAAGTCTTTCACACACTCCTCATCTGCCATTGCCACAGAAGACACCATGGGGGTGGGAGACACGAGCAGTATGTGTGTATAATTTAGCTGTGGATAGTGTGGAGAATGTGGTGTATAAATTCATGTATGAAATACATATGTTATGATTAAGTCTAGGATCCAAACCCCGAAGCCCCGAGCAGGGGCTTTTTCTATTTTTTTCTCTCTGTCTCTCTTTCCCGTAACTCGGCCCTCGTTTCAGAAAACCCATTTGTAAAATAAAGAATGAAGCCAGGGTGGAGACGACCGGTGCTTGGGCCTGAATGGAAGGACACTCATTTACAAGAGAAAGCGTATCCCCGGTGGAGATGAGTGCCAACGTCCAAACAGGATACCCACATTCCAAGATGATGGATATGTGATATCGATCTAAAGGACTATCATGGATTGATATCATCTCCTGCCTCGGCGATATTGCCACAAAGAACCATTCAGCCCAGCTCAGGAAATCTACTCTACTCCGAGGACCTGGCCCAGGAAGAACGATTTACTCTTTTCAGGACACTATTCACAACGCAGAAAGCTCATCAACATACACATTAGACTCTGGACTTAGCCCTCAGGGCACAAAAACGCCTTAAAAGCCCCAGGTTTTCGAGGCTTGGGTGTGGAGGTTTGGTGAGCAGACAGAATCTCTGTCGCTCTCTTCCCCACCCATAGCTAGCTATGTTAACCCCCGTTTTCGTGGCTTTTTCCAAAATTGTGTTTTTTAATAAATTGTCTTTTTATATTAATCTAGTTCTTATTCATTTATAACAATAGCATCCTTGTAAAAAATGCTTTGATATCAGAAAGGTGGACAGCAGGTCTTGGTGCAGGACATTATGTGTAAAGTTGTTCTTCCTTCTCGCTCTGCCCATCTGGCATCACATGGAAACTGTGTCCTCAGAGCTAAACATGTTGAAGTGTCTCAGATGGGCCAGATGAGGCTGGAATTACTGCAAATCCCATCTATCTCTTGCTTGGCTTATATATTTTCTCCCAGTTTATGCTAGAAGAATTTTGGCTGGCTTTGCATCAATCTGTTTGCTGTGGGACAAGTGGTGGTAAGCCATTGTGGCCCCCAAGTGTCAGCCTTCCTGTAGCCAGTGCCATCAGAACAGACTGCAGTGAGCATTTGTGGAAGTACAATTTGATGGTTGTGGCTGGATATTGCACAGGATGCAGCAAAACAGTCTTTTAATGTCCCAGAGCATAATAACCCTGAGGTCTGGGGGCAGGCAATGAGTGCTCTCTGGTCAGCACTCCAGCTGCAGAGCTGGAACAGCCTCCCACTTCCCTGTGGCCATTGCTCTGCAAAAGGCAGTGCCTTGGGTTTGCAGAAGGGTTTGGCTTCTGTTTAACCCCACATCCAAGTGCTTCTGTGGAGAGCTGTTGAATATGTCCATACATTGAAAGGCACCTGGAGAAGTGCTGATCTCTCTTTTCCTGCTAGAACCTTTGAAGAGTCCATTTTACAAGGGAGGGCATTTGAAGGATGATGTAAAGAGAGGAGAACCCTTTCTCATTGGTGGTGCTGAGCATTCCTCCTTTTCATACAAATATTGCCACTATTTAATTCTGCAGTTCAAGATGGCAACAGCAATAAAGTCAGCAAGCAGATGCTTTGCAGAGAGAAATTATTTCTCTGCCATTGGTTTTCTTGCCCTGTAGCAAAGTTTTATTATGAGTAGATTGTGTCTGCAATAAACCTGGCTTTCTGGGAGCTGCTCTTGGGTAGGAGACATGAAAGTTTCCCTATTATTCTCTTGTCCCCTTTGTCAGAGTTATTTTCCCATTTTTAGCTGGCTTTAAGGTAAGGATATGCTTGTTTTGTCAATTCAACAGTGAGGGAAGCCAAAAGTTTTACTTGTCAAAAGTCCTTTAAGGGGAACACCCCAGAGTGTGTTCAGTATGCTAAGCATCAGGAGCTGTTGTGCCATCAGCAGCAATGGAGTTTTGGGGGTGTTGTGGCTGCTTGTAGCAGTTGGCTTGTTTTGATTGAAAAACAAATCACCTGACTTTTAATCTATTTATAGTAATACAAAGCAGTAGAATTCCTGCCTGAGTCGGGGTTGTTGTTCTTCAGTCTCTAAAGTCTTACACTGCCTGAAAGGCCTTGCTGGACTTTGTGCCAAATGAAAGCAAGTGTGACGGACTCAGGCCTGTCCCAGATGGGCCCGTCTTTCCATGGCAGCAGTGGCTGGGAAGGCACTTCTGCAGAAGAGGGTCTCACTGTGCAGTGAACTGTTTCCTCTTGCCCTCCAAAATCTCTTCTTCTCTTGTCTCTTCTAATGTGTGAGTTTGTGTAAGCATATGGAACATACATAATTGTACTCACAAAGCTGCTGAGGATGATGGACTGTGCTTTCCTTGGGCTTGGCAGAGCAGGAAGATGTTTTACATAGAAAGCCTGAAGAGACCTGACCTTGATGTAGCATTGAGCTCACCAAGAACAGTATCATACCTGGAGCACAACTCCTTGGAGGTCTTGACAGAAGTATTTATTTAAGTATTTCAAAAACTTGTTCTAGCTGCTTGCACCAGACATAGCTATTAAAGATTATAACTGAGGATAATTGTTCTTTATAAGAACTAGTTTTTATTAGAGAGGACTAATACAGAGCTCTGATAGTGCCGTGAATGTCTTGGTGGTGCTTTAGCACTTCCTCATAATCATTCACACGAATGCTGCCTAACTGAGCAAATCCCATGGCCATTTCATCCAGATAAAATGGAGGAAAATAGATGAGCTTTTCACTGTCCCTGGAAGGCTGACAACAAATCTCAGATTCATTAGACCAAAAAGAAAGCAATTACCCAGACAGCAGCTTGCCAACAGCAACTTTTTCCCTTAAAATAAAGGGGTACAATGACATCATATTTTCATCAGCTCTCCCTGTGCTGCTGCAGTGAAGGTTACAGCAGATGCTGGGTCTGAGAATGCTGCCTTTTCCTCCAGAGCTTTCCTTCAGGGAAGTGCTTCCAATCCCCAGTGTTCTCCTTGTGATTGAAACCCTCTCTGGCTGTGCCATACCAACCCTTGGCTTCACTACTGCAACCCTCTTGGTATCCCCTTGCCCCATCAATTCTTTCTTTCCCCCTCCATAGGCAAGCCAGAGACCACAGTCATTGAGCAGAGAGCAGGCTTGGTTCACTGAACACAGAAAGTATTCAAATTAGGCATAAATATTCTATTTCTGTAGAATAACAAAAATTGCTGAGATAGCATATGTCAGGATGAAGGTCAGGGATGGAGAGGGAATATTCACGCAGATCACTGAGTCTAGAGGGTGGTATAGTTAAGTAGTATAGACTGTTAACTCAAAGGCTTTTCCTTCATGTTTTTCCACTTGTTTGTTTGGTTGGGTTTTTGTTTCTTTGTGGGGTTTTTTGGTTTGTTTTTTGTTTGTTTTGGTTGGTTGGTTGGTTTTTAAATTTTTTAAAATTATTTTTCCACTTTTGTTAGAGGACTCTCATTTGTCCTGCTATCCTTTCCTCGCTTTTCAGCTGTGTACTTTCGATACCTGCCCCTTGTGAGAGAGCATCTTCTTACTGGCCCGTCACACCCTTTGAGGGATAAGGGAAAGAGAGGATGTGGACTGAAAACTGGATGATTTCTTCTTGTTTTTGCCCTGGCAAACTTGTCCTGCTCTTACTTGCGAGGTAGAGCTCACTCCATCTTGTGAGAGTGAGAAAGGCCAGGAACAATATTGAAGTGAACGCTTCTTGGGGATTCACTTCATCATCTGAAGAGGAGAGCTCTCTGCCCCTTTGATTGTGTTTTGCCTGTGAAATTGTTAATGGAATGGCAGTGAAGGTGGCTGAAATAATCTTGAGACGTTTCCTTCATACAGAACTGCTTATTTACAATTTGAAATCAGTCATTTAGGGTTAAGTGGCTACAGGTCATTAATTGTGAGCAGGTTCTCTACAGCACAGCTGCAGACTCCAAGTGGCCTCATGATGAGTTACTATATAAAACTTTTCCCTTGATTGACAAATATGATTTTTAGTCTGAACTTCAATGAGAGATTTGATACTGACAGTCCCACTGCTGCCTCCCACTTTCCTATCCAGCAAAGCTAATTTTGTAGTTAATACAAGAATACAGTTTGCTATCCAAAATACCTTCTTGTTCTTGTTTGGATAAAGTTACGCTTCTCTTTGCCTTTCTTTTTTTTTCTGTGCTGCTCCCATGTCTGTCTCTTTATTCTTTCGCCAGACCTGTCCCACCCAGCACAGACACATTCAATCATCTCTGCCCTGAAGCTCATTTATTCTCTTGCCTACTAAAATTGCATGAAATCCCAGTGTTTTGTTTTGGGGGACATCCTAGAATTAGTACGCATCCTGGTGTCACAAGGCCATCCTCTACATTCCCTCCCTTTGCTGAAGGCAGGAACATTTATATTTCAAAGCTTTTTATTATTTCACTTGTGGAATTTGAATTGCAGTGCACCCTGTGGACATTTCAGCTTTGTCAGCTTGACTGTTCTTAAACTGTAATCATTTATCATCATCAGCAATGATTTTATGTCTAGGGTTTTTTTGAAGCAGGTATTGCAGAACATTTATTGGTAAACTGCTGTGAGCGTGCAAAAACTGAAGGTATATAATTTATGAAGTCATATTTATGTAGTTGTTCTTTATGGTGGAAGGATGTGCTGAGGAAGTTTTGAGATGACCATTTATTTTTAGATGAGCCAGAAGACTTTGTTTCCATCCCATTTCAGGCCCTGGCATAGAATGATTGAGGATCTGCAGAAACCCAAAAGCTCTTCCCATCTAATGGCAAGAAAGAGTGTGTAAATAAAACTGACAAACATAAAAATGCAATAAACTACAACTGTTCCATGAATTTATAACCTGAAGGGGCAAAGTAATAAAAAAGCTGTAAATTCATGTCAGTCACGTGCCTTTGTTAAGAGCTACTAAGCAATAATACACATAAGGGGCAGTGCAAGAATGAAAAGTGTATGTGAATACTTTCCATGAGCATTGGCTGGGACTTGCTAAACTGAGATAATTTGATTCTTTATGCTCTCTCTGTGTATTTGACCACACATGGGGGTTTAATATCTATGCACTAGCATGTTTTTATAATAAGGAATAAAAAAAGCAATTTGTACTTTTAATTAATAAGGATAGATTAGTTAATTTCCAAATTACCTTAAGGGGGATTGTAAAGATTCACAATCTGACCGTTGGAAAGAGAAGCATCTTTTCTCTCATTTAGAAGGTAACAGGGTAAGGAGGGATTTTCTGCTGTCCATGGTGTTCGTTCTGGCTACTGCTCAGAGTAAGTTTTCCAGAGAGTCATTTGGCCTGCATGTGTATTCTAGAATAGGCTGGAGTGAACTTTGAAGATGTTTATTTCCTTCCAATGACAAGTGCAAGAGAGTCTGAGGAGGTGAATTTGAGCTAGACACAAGTTTCTCTAACTCCAGGCATCTGGGCTGCCCTTGTGTTCAGGGGAATTCTGATCAATGCCATTAATGGTGCCCAGGGAGCTGTTCAGCCGACCAAAGGCAGGCCTAGGCCATGGTGAGCCACGCTGATTTCTAGACACCACCAACAGCATTGGCATCAAAAGTCAGGTGACCTGAATGCCACCCTAGATGTCTAAAAGCTGGTGGTATAGGCTGGAGAGCAGAAGAAATATTTGCAATCTTCTTGTGTTGTATCCTGTAGCATTTGACAAAAGTACTTTAGTCCAGAAATCTTCTGCAGTTCAGAAGTGTCAACTGTACCTATGTGACCAGAGGCATCCTTGGAGGGGGCCCTCAGTGTAAACTCATTGTTTGGACAGTCCCAGAGGGAATGTTTGCACTTGTTTTTATGTCATAGTCTCATTTCCTCAGATCCAATAAACAGAAAAAACAAAGCAAAACAAAACATGCAAGCAGGGCAATCTGTGGTCTCTCCTGTCTGTATGTTGCACTGAAGCTGCTGATCACAGATCTGTTTAATTCGTTCATTCCAAAGGCTCTGAAATGCTTCCGTAGCAGATATTCAGTTGGTGATAAGAAGGGACTGTAATGTTTCCTTTGGGGATAACTAGTGCAGAAAAAAAGATTTTTTGAGGTGGCATTCATTACTGATGGCATACTGCCCATGCTTGCAAGTGGCTTGGGATACAAGTAATTGTGTATAAATAGCCTCAGATGTGCTATTGCATAGCAAAGCCTAATATAAATAAACAATCATTAAAAATTGCTAACATAAAACAAGGGAATAGTCTTTGCTTTCTCTTGTACTCCTACCCAATTAGAATAGCTTTCTTGACAAGGCATTTGAGCTATTGAAGTGAGAGATGCTATTCCGGACGTAACGCTGCTTTTGTTACAAGGGATTGCTTACATGGAATTTAGGCAGTTGAGATGGTAGAAAATACTTTGTTTGCTTGTACAAATATTATTAACAATCCATTAAAAAGAATCCATAAAAGATTCAGAATGTGTTTTGCTTAGCTTTCTGTTGGAGTTCAGTGGAAGAAGATGAGCTTTGTGACGTGAGGCTATTAGGGTGTGATTATTGCTCACAAGCCCGTTATTGATCAGGGGTCAATATTGAACATGTCAGAAATCCTTCCTATGACCATGTGAGCTGCTTATTGATGGGACTGTTTAAAAAAGACTTCTCATTAGAAGCCAGCTGTGGTGTATAAGTTTGGTCATTTTCCCCATCCCTTTGAAAAAAAACTCAGGAAATGAGTGTCTAAATCCTACTGCTTCCCAAAACCCTTCTGTCCCTGCTCACAGTCGACTCAATTCCTGAGCAGGGTTTGAGCTCCTCAAAAAGAGTTGGGCTGGCCAGAAATCAACCTGAGAGCCCTGTGCTTGTTAGAGAGAGACAATAGTGGGAAGGAGCTTCCTGTGATACAGCTATTTGTCTGTCCTCAGGTGTTGTCAGTAGCTGGGCAGAAAGTGCGAGTTTCAGGCACAGTATTGATGGTGGGACTGGGGAGGGAAGTGCTGCAGTGCTGGTGTTCCCACTGACCCTCACCTCCAGCTCTCTGCTCTCAGCTGTGGGGTGGAGAGCAGTGATTGAAAGTGACCCTATATGTATATAGATCCTTCCTGACACTGTCACTGGTTGCTGAGTACACTTCAGAAAGCTCAATGGGAGCAGGGAACGTGGCATAGCTGCATTGCCACCAGAGGAACTGGAGAAGACCTGTTGTGCAGACCATGTTTGCAGAGGTCTCCATCAGGAAAATTAGCCATAATCACCACGGAATACATCAGCACAATTTGGGACCTGAGAAAAGATGCTCAAAATCAGCTTCAGTATGTAAAAAGCCATATGTGTTGGGAAATACTATCTGCCCTCAAATCCAGGACTGAAACCAGATGTTCTTTTTGTGGTCTGGCTCAACTTCCAGAACTTCGCTTCTGCCACTGGGCACTGCAGGAGATTCTTTGTTCAGGATATTTAATCAAATATTGGTTTATAGAGTAGAGACTTACTTTTTGAAAGCTTTTGTGAGGGAGGGCATCACCTTTAGCTGTTATCTAGTTGGGTTTTTTTTACAGTATCAGCAGTTTTTTAAAAATTCACAACTTATTTGCATTTCAACTATGGTATCTATGTTCCCTATGGATGTTTCTATAGCAACCAGTCTTGAGTTATCTACATACCTCTATGGATGGATTAAACGTGCAATATAAAATTTGGTTTCATTTTATTTTTCTGCAGATTGTGCTTGTTACAACATGTTTGAAAAACTTTTAAGTAATATGAAATAGAATGATCATCTCTGTCATCTTTTTGTTCTATAAGGAACCTCTGTGTTTATCTTTTCTCTTTTATGGGACTCATATCATTATATTTCACTACTGTCTACTCTAAACCCATCCAGTACCTCCAGGAGAGAGAAAAGCACTAAAGATACTGAATAATCTGGACATTATCTAATACAGGAAATCTGTGCTAAACCTAAGAACTAAGCTGTGGGCTCTGGAGTCATTGTTTGAGACTTACTGTTCTGAGTTTCTCTCAGCATCTCACTAAATGGTTCAGGTAAAATTCTCCAGCAGCAATCTCTTTTACGAAATCATAGAGTTTGTATTGTATAATCCCCCCAAACTTTACAAATTATATTTGCTTCTATTGGTTTCAGTATTTAGTGCTAGGTATGTGACAACAGGTGACTACAATTGCATCTAGAGCTTCAAATCTAGTCTTTTCCCAGTTTATGCTACAAAGTAATTTTAAGTTATTTATTGCTGTGGGGATAGAACAGAAGGGATGCTCCTGGTCCCACCCACTTTTCTTCCATTGCTGCTTCTTTTTTAAATGATTGCCTTTGTTTGATGGATTCTGATTCCAGAGCTCATGTATGCATTCCTCATTACAACCGTATCTATTTCATTACAGTAATCCCAGGTGGATTTAGAAATTACACTTGAGGAGCAGATAAAAAAGCTTTAACACTTTCAGTTTGGCAGCAGGTAAAGCTAGAACCTGGAAAGAGTATTAATATTGTATTCATGCCTTTTCCTTTTCTAACTCATGCATTTGCTCTGTTTCAGTAAGTTGTCATTAACTCACTGCTTTCCTTTAATAACCTTTAATTTGAATTACAATTTCGACAAGTTGCCAGATTGGATGCTTGCGACACTGGTAATCACCACTTTTTAATATTCTTTTATTATGTTTAATCTTTTATCAGCAATGGTGCCTTAATAGGTCATTCTCAACTGTTCTATTTCTGCAAGTTTTTACATCCTTGGTGACAGAGTTTTGCAGCACAGGGCAATTCATTGCACTACAAAAGGGCCTAATTAAGGTCAGTGGCAGTTAAGCACATTCTTTTATTGCATTGCTGAACAAGGATGCAATTGAGCACACATTTAAGTGTTTTAATGAATTTTGAGCCCATGAAGAGAAACCATCACTTTTTAGGTTGGAAGTATTAACTTATAAATGTTGTAGTTCTGTTCCTCTGTACCCGTAGTTGATAGCTAGCTATGATTTGGAGGAGCAAGTGTGTGGGAAAATGCTACTCATAAAACAGCAGGGATTACCTGAATGACTCTTTATTCACTTTTCCATTAGCAGGGTGTCAGCGTGAGAGTCTGTCTTTTGACATCTTCAATTGTCCCCAAATTTACTTTAGTTGTATGAGTCTGCAATTTAGTGGTGGAACTCAGCTGAGAAGGAATAATGAATTTCTTGGGGCTTGAGTTCCTGAGGCTCGGTGTGCACCAGGATAACCAAAAATGCAGCATTTTGAATGTTTCCATTATTGACAGTATGAAAAGGAATGCCATTCTTGTGATGTTTCTTTGCCCATGTGGTTTACAAACAGGACTTCAGAGCTCCCTTTAAGCTTGATAACATCACTTGGTATTTGTCAGGCTCATGCACTGGGTGGAATATCCTAAAACAAAGCCTGTTTATGTGAGAGAAGGGTCAAAAGGGAAGGAAAACAACAACATGAGCTATTGATATGTGTTTCTTCTAACCTTTTACAAGACTCAGTGGAGTTAGAGGGCAGTGAGGGCATGACTGTCATGCTGGCAGGCAGAACACAGGCTGGGATTGTAGCACTCAGCTGCCTGTGTTGATGTAACAGTTGCCTGCCTGTCGTGCAAGATATCAAGTTCAGGCTCATGGAAGATGGCACACACACCTACTTTGGAATTATACTGAGTGCTACACACTGTGTTGCACTACTGACAAGACACTGGCTTGTAAAGAAGAGGCAGGGAGGATATTAATTCAGGAGAAAATGTCCACTAGGGCATTCAGGCTGGATCCTTGGCTGTTGTTCCTTAGAGTGGTGACCCACCAGTCGTCCTGACACCAGCTGGGGGTGGAGGCTCTTGGAGGTCTTTGGCTGCTGCTTGTCTACATGGTGGCCCATATTGCAATGTGAGATTTTTGTATTCAAAACTAATTTTTAAGGAAAGTGAAAAGAATGTGGTATGGTAGGGCCAAACAACTAGTTTCATAGAGCTTTTAAATCTTTACTGCTTATAATGTAGAGCTGAAGAGACTGGCATTTGAAATGCTTTGTGCTTTACTAGTTAGCACTTACCTTTGCCTTTCCCCTTCCTGAGAGAAAAGAGACGGGATACGATCTCCATGCTGACAGGAAAAGAAATACAGCATTTGTAGGTCCAGTGGATCTGGGGGAGATAGGGATTTTGAATTTGTTTCTAAATTAAATAAATTTGATGAATTAACAGATCTTTAAATTTTACAGTGACATAAGCTATGTATTCATTGATACAAAACCAAGGATATGATATGTAGGCAAGGAGAAATAGGGATTTATCTCCTTGATTGGTGTCTATATCTGTAACCCTGCCTCTGAAAGTAGGCTAGTGCCAAGTCAAACAAGCAAGCAAGCAAAAAAGTCAAATTCAAACTTCAAGTGAGCATTTAAACTAGTGGGGGAAGAGGGTGAAGTCAGGAGAACAAACAAATGCCCACAATGTTGAAAAGGTTTTATCTAGCTGAGTACCCTATTTTTGGTTATGGTTGCTCAGGGATGCTTAGAGAGAATATAATAAGAAAGGAGGGACAAGACAGGATATTTTAATCAGCTCCTCCAATTAATAGTTTAAGGTCTTCACCTGTAAGGGCTGCAAATAAAATATCATTTAGAAGAAATGCTGGGATACCTTGCTCTCATTTGATTTGTGTAATCCCTCTTTGAACCTGTATATATTTCAACGTCCGCAAAACTCTGTGGCAGTGAATTCCAGAATTTAATTAAATGTTTTGTGGAAGAGTACTTGACTTTATTGGTTTTCAATCTGCAGACCAAATAACCTCTAGCTTTTTTAATCTTAAGAAAAATGAATGATGATCCTCTGTTCACTTTTCCTATCCCATATTGGTGTTTAGGGAATGCTATTGTTCCACTCTCTTCACTCCCAGGAGTGCAGTTCTTACTAACTGATCTTTTTTCAAGTGTTTTGTTGGTTTTTTTCCTAGTTCTTTTTAAATTCTTGCTAAAAGGACACAGCTCAGATCATGGCCATTTTGGATAGAGTTTGTGTATATCCTTTTGTTTTACACTGTAGAGCTCTAGAGCCTCAATACTCTTACGGGTAGAAATGTGCTTCTACCATCCCATATTTGTTGAATTTCAGACCTGTGGCTAGTGAAAGAAATGCAGCTTGTGTCACGCTGAGGTGACACTCCCAGTTTACATCTCATGAGCTCTGCCAAAGAGTTGATCCATGTGGGGGGACACTGCCTGCAATGTCAGTGGTGCTGCACGCTGACAGCCGGTCACGGTGGCATGGTGCAGATGGATGGCTGTGAGGGCTTCAGGGGTATAATGGCCATGAACTGCCTGCTGGAAGGTGTTTCCCACAAGTGGCCAATGTGTTTGCAGGTGTTTTCCAGAAGGGGCCACTCCCTCCTGGACAGGCAACAGCTGCACAGAGAGATCATTCACAGGGGTGTGTATGTGGAGCACTGCTGCCTCTGCACTTACACCCATGCTCCTGCTTCTCCATTAAGATTCTTGATTCATTTGATCCTGTCAATATGCATATGTATTCCATTTCCACCCCCTCTCTGCGTCTAGCTGAAAGCAGCAGTAATTTAAGTGTGCCTGATATTACAAGAACATTTGCAAGACAATGTTCACATCACTACTGTTGATACTTAGATGCTGGGTTTTTTTCATTGTATACTTTAATTCAGTACTTGGTGGGGGAAGCATATTCATGCAAGTGGGATTGAGAGAGCCCTTCTAGTTTAAATATGTAGAGACTGGGGGAGAAAAATCCTCAAAGGGAGTTAGTTTAACTGCAGAACAACTGGTCATGTCATCCACTTGGATTCTCTTATCAGTGTATTTCTTAACACAGAAGGAATTTCTTTTTTTTTTGCTAAAAGAAGAAGTGTGATGAGTAGATCCTAATCAGATACAATATGAGAAACCTCAATTAGATGCATTTTCCATGTAATAAAACCAATAAAAAACCCCACTTAAAGGCACTAGCACCATTATAATGAACGAGTTGATTTCTCCTGCAGTATTTTAAGTATGTAGCTGTAACTTCAGAATAATTTTCTCCACCAACAAGCATATATCCAGGGCTGTTTGGGATTACTTTGATTATCATACTGTAAGATCAATTCTAAATGTAGGCACTGAAGCCTGAATAATTTATTTTCTAGCCCATTAGAACAATTTGGAGGATCTAATTCCAGCTCTTTTGCCAAGAGAGCAGGTGCACGTGTCTGTGTATCTCTTGGGAAAGAAGAGACAGATAATCTCTGCTTTTAGAGTAAGACACCTGCTGTACTGCTTGACTCTGCTCTATAAATGTGAGCAATTTGTCTTGAACAGAATATTCTGCTACTTCCACAGCCAATTGCAAAGTCCAGGGCTTGCAAAGAACCCCCTGCTTGTGTCCTTTCCTCATGGTTTTGTGGCTCAGGCACAGATGCACCAAACAGCCCATTCAAGATTTTCACTGAGGTCTTTCCTGGAGCAAACACCTGACTCAAATATCCTATGTCTTAGGGCTGTGACAGTATTCCTTCTGGTGTCCCACTGTTTTGAGCTTACAATAAAAGACTTTCCAAAAAAATATGCAACATTTATTGGAAAAAAATAATAGAGAGAACTGCATTTTGTTTCAGGTTTTGCAATGAGCTGCCTTGCTTGCAAGAAGAGTGGATTATCGTGAAAAATTAGGCAAATAATGTGTTAAGCATTTCACAAGGGAATTTTTTAAAATGCTATTGTCAGTAGCCTGGCATCTTTGAAAGGGACTTTTTTGATTTTTAGTTTGAAGTCAACTCTGCACTTACCAAATGGAGTTAATACAGACTCTAATTTGGCTGCTGATAGATCAGGTTCAAGCTGTAGACTTCTCTCTAATCTTTCTGTCTTAATGATTTCTCTTTTAACCATGACAGCATCACTGTGCAGAAGACCCCAAATTGTCAAAAGTAGCCCTGTTAGTGGTTTTGTTTAATTTCACATATCAGCAAGCCCAGAAAACTTATCATTGTCAAAACTTATCATTTCTTCACTATGCTTCTGACACTCTTTGACACAAAAAAAGGGCTGGGGGTTGGGGATAGGGGTAAGGAGAGAAAAAGTGGAGGAGAGGGAACATCGTAAATAACTATTTAAAATTGTCCATGCCTTAGATACCAAGAGGAGGAAGTAAAAACAGACATGCAGCATAGAACCAACTACAACTGTTTTCTCTTGGCTCTGATCCAGAGTAAGTAAATATGATGCCTCTAATTGCTGGATCTCAGACTGGGAATTACATTAGAGTTCAGTTCAGAATGGAGGGCAGAGGAGATGAGGAGCAAGCTTTTTGAATGTTCTGGAATAGAAAACATTCAGCTATTGTTGTAAAGGCTCCTGTTGCTGTCTTGGTGGGTCTTGGTTCTTTAAATATTTCCTTAACCACATGCTTGAGTGTTAAAAGGCCACTGGACGGAGACTTGCAGGTGTGCTTTGCTTCTTGGAGAAAAAGGGGGCTTTAAAGGGTAGTTTAGTCTGGAGCTAAGGACAACCTGTTTCCTGGGTGTGCCTGGTATTAGTACATTTAGCTTAGTACATTTATTTGGGGACCATGAGTATATATTCTGGTGTGGGAAAAGGAACAGAGCTGAAGTAAAGTGGAGCAGTCTTCAGTTATGTGTGCTGACATTAGAAATCCAGTTTGAGCCAGGTGGTTTAATGTTCAAAGGATTCCTTTGTGCATTTCAAGTCTGGTCAATCAACCTAAGGAAGAGCTGTGCATTATCTCTTCAAAAATAGGAACATAATGAGCTACTGGAGAGCAGAGTACCTCTGAATCAAGGGCAGTGTAGTGAGATACTCCTGCTGAACAACTGACCTGAAACATTCATCCCTGATCTAAATGGCTACAGCCCCAGTCGTGGCATTTTGCATGAACTGTGTCCTGGTTTTCTGATGTTTTGTGGCACTGATGAATTTCCAGGTGTTGCAAACAAGAATGACTTTGGAGTTAGAAGATGCTGAATTCAAACATCCAGGCAATGATGTCTTAAGCATTAAGCATTATGCATCATAAAGAATTTAGTGGATGATGGAGGAACAGGCAAGCAGGTCTTGCCTTTACAGCATCCTCGGTGAGACCCACATCCTGTAATACAGGTGATGGTTGTAGGTGTTGTACCACTCAAAGCAGTGTAGCAGCACGGGGAGCATGAAAGGTGATAAATAAGCTGCCTCTTATTGGTGCTGTTGAGTTGCTTCAGAACAAAGAACTGAAGATAAAAGCTAAATGTAGTGCAAGGTCATGGCTCTGCTGCTCTTCGGCATCCGCCTTCATTAGGCCTAATTGGGCTGTTTGAGCAGCCTCCCTGTGCCTGCAGCTCTGAGGCTGATCTTGAGGCAAACATCCACCAAGCTGAAGAGGCAGAAGTTCACTTCTGCTTCTCATCCTATTCCTCAGCCAGTCTAGTGCTATTCCTGATTGTATTTCAGTGCTCTGACCAGTTTGGTTTTAACTTAGGTCTTTGGGACATCTCCTTCAATGCCATTCTGTTCAGTAGACCTTCAGAGTTTTATTCCCTCTTTAGGGAATTTGTTCCTAAATGGTTCAATTTTCTTTTCCTTGGGCCATGATGATTGTTTTTCTTTATATCCCCTCCCTTAGCCTAAATGATTTTCTGTGGATTACCTTCTCTCAGTATTCTTCCCCCTCCTCTCCCTTGGTTATTCTTTAATCATTTTGGACAATGTTAACAATCATGCTCTGTAAGTGGGAGTAGAGGGGAGGTACTTCCAGTGTATATGGTCAGGACATGGGCTGTCCCTCCATGGCACTTGTAAGAGGGTACTTGTGAAAGGTTGAATACAGTGACATGGGAGGGCTGGAATATGCGAAGGCTCCTAAGTGAGGCGATCCGAATCCCTGTGTCCTGGCGTTTGCTTTCTCTCACTGGGGACACACAGGTTGGTGCAGCTGAGGTGCACTGTAGTGAGGTGTAGTTTGGTTCCTTAGCTTGAACAAAACAGACTGGTTTGCAGCTGGGGTAAGGAATGCTCCATTATTTAGGGAGGAATTCAGTGGCTTAAGAGACAGCTTCAGTAATTAGTATAAGAAATTGCTTTGGCTTTTATGTTTCTCCCCTGTGTTTCATTTCTGAGGTTTAGCTTTGCCCCAGCATTAGCTCTTTTTCCTTCCCTGGTTCATGAGTTGCCTTATGTTCATCCACTTTATGCAGGTATTTAGTGGATATGCTCCTGCATATGTCTGGCTTACTACTCTGTGAACACAATTTCTTTCCAAGCCTTTAATTGATTTGGATAATAAAGCGCAATTATAAACTCAATAAAAATTGCTTATTTTAAAGGGAGAGCAGGAAAGAAAGAAACCTAAGTGATGCTGTGCTGTGTGACTAGATATAATACAAAATCCTCTTTGCCTTGCACTCTAAATGCTCTCTTGCTTCCAGGAGAGGCTTGACCTTAGACAGGAACTAACTAAGAAGTATGAGGTGTCCTGCCAGGGAGATGCTCTGGCAAGGTTTGTTTATGGCATGTGTCAGGGATGAGAGACATCCCAATACACATCCCAGTGTATTGGGATGGGAAGAATGGGGAATTAACAATGCTTCAGCCATTCTGTGCAGTTCTCCAAGGTATCTAAATAGGACAAGTATTTTTTCAATCCCTTCAAGAGCTGACCCTTTGGGAATTTATGCTTTATTCAGTGTCTGCTTTTTCACTAGAGAGCAAAAGACCTGGTATCTGAGGTCATGTCTTGAATTTAGGAAATCTGTGCCTTTTTGAGTGTTGTGTTTTACTGATGACTTCTCTATAATTTTTTTTCTCTCTCCTTCGTTTTTCCCACTGAAACTATGATAGGGAGAGATCACTTCTTATAAGGTGTGACTGTTTGTTTGCTCCACTGCCATACTGACATGGTTTCAGATCTGGGGTTGTTTGGATACAATAACTGAGTTTCTTTGTTTCTCTTTGTTTTCCCAGTTGGGAGGCTGTGGAATCCTTGGTGTAGGCATCTGGCTGGCTGTTACCCAAGGGAACTTTGCCACCCTCTCCTCTTCTTTCCCGTCCCTGTCAGCTGCCAACCTACTGATCGTCACAGGGACGTTTGTCATGATCATTGGCTTCGTGGGCTGCATAGGTGCCATCAAAGAAAACAAGTGCCTCCTGCTGAGTGTGAGTATTGAGCTGCTGCTGCAGTGTTTGCCATCTTGTGATGCTGTGCTATTGCAATGCATGCTGCAGTGACCTGTATCTCAACAGAGGTTACCCACTTGGCACAGATGAGACGTGAGGCGTGTGTGAAACAGGCTGTGATAATTGCCCCAAGGAACTGCCAGGTCATTCCTGACCACGCTGTCCGTGGAGGGTGAGACCTGCAGGGAGGGAATTGTTAGTGGTGGTGTAGGCTTACTTGAACTCTTCAGAGAAGAGGAAGAGTTTTCTCAAGACATCTTTTGTAGTATATTTTTAAATTCTTTTTCACCCAGCTTTGATAGCAATCCACTCCAAATATTTGCCCTGGTGGGACTGATTATCTGAAGTCCTGGGCTGAAACATCAGTGCAGGCAGGAAACAGGTTGATTCCGAAGTGGTTGATTCTGCTTTAAATTGAAAATTAAGACGTTCAGGTTTGACAATGCTGATTTTTCCAACCATTAAGTCTCCAAAAGCTGAGATGTCAGCAAGCAAAGATGCTAGCACAAGGAGACTGCTGTGAAATCAAAGATTAATAAGGTGCCAGCTGTCCATGATTTCACAGAAGCTTGAGCCCTGGTGTATTTAATCAAAATGCAGTTTGATGCTACTCAAAGGTGAAATTTAGGAGCAGTGAATTCTGTAGTTGGTGTTAGTGTGTATTTTTTTTTATCATGTTCAACTGAGGACCAGGAAGTGAGGTGATGTTGCTGCTCAAGTCTAGGACTTCACCATGGGGTTTGGCAAACCTGAGAGTGAAGAGGAGCTGTGGTTCAGCTGGTCATCTGGTGATGCCTCTCTAAAAGGCTGTTCCTTACTGTGCTTCACATATTAATTTTTTTCCCTAGGAACTACAGAATGAGTTAAGGCACATAAGCCCACAAATTGCTTAAGAGACTGAGATTCCAAGCCCCAATAGAGGACTCTTTCCAGGCCCTTGCCTTAATCAGTTGTTTCTGCTGATTTTTAGGCAGTCAGAACTAGTCAGTCTAGTAAAGGCTATGTATGTGGCTTGAAACTAAGATGAACAATATAAATGGAAATTAAGGCAGTTATGTGAGTGAAAATCTAAACTGGGAAGGCTGAAGTCAGAATCTGAAGCTGAAAGTCCTTGACATTTTTAACAGTCCTATAAATACACACTTTGTGGAGGAAGTGTGTGCCTAGACAGATGTAATGGATTACAGCTTCAATGCCAACACAGCAGGAACCCACAGGGTGCAAAGTCTAATGGTATAGCTCATATGTGCAAAATGAATCACCTGCTTTGTGCTTTCCTGAAGGCCTAGCCCAGGTGTGACAGCAGTGAGCAGTGCCTGCTTGTGTGTCACATCAGGTCAGGACCTGGCAGTCAGTCCTCAGTATTGGAAGAATTTAAAACTTTTATCTCTTGTGATTCTTAGTCCCTCATCTGTCCTTTTGGCAAGGGCAGAGACTCCCTTGATCAGCCATCATTGCCCAGGTGGGGTGAATGCCCTCAGCCACCCCCAGCTGGCACCCATGGGAGATGGAAATGCTTGCAGGTACTGCTGCTCCTGACACACTGCACAGCACTCAGAATCCAGTGTCCCTCGGTGCATGACATAAGGACTGCACTTGGTGGATCAAGTTATGTAATGCAAAGGAATCCAAATTCATTTAGGAACTCTCTGCACAGGAGAATGGAGAAGCTTGATCTGATTTGGTATCCTCATTTCACTCTGTCTGCCTGACCTTACCTTTCTCTACTGTAGCTATTCAGTGTGGCTTCTATTTTACTCAATTTTCTTCAAAATTGAGTTATGTTAGAGCTGATTATGGCTGCTTTAATTCTGAATAAGCCTGACTGTAGAGGGTTGAAATACAGTTTCATTAGTCCACATTGAATTCAGTTTTTATTTGGTCTAGAGTAACTTTCCACATTGCATTGCATTGGTACTTTCTCACTGTCAGTAAATACCAGTGAGATTTTTGTGCTCTTGTGAGTTGTTTTTGTTGTGCCTATATCTTTGGAAGAGAAAGGGATGATGGTAGCAGCTCCTGTTTCTGGGAGCAAAGCCTTATCATGCAGGTTTGTCCTTAGTCTTCCTTTCCCTAGATTTCTGGTTCTATTTGACCTCTGTTTGAAATAGCATTTCCAAGTTTAGGACTGGGGCATTTGGTTTTGGCCAGCTCCCTTTTTTCTAGGTAACACAGATAGCAAAACAAATCCTTGAATGAAAGAAATTGCTGAATACCGAACCAGAAATACTCTTAGAGTGTGTGGTTGCTACATCCCTTCATCCTTTTCTTATTCCACAGGTGTTCCAAACACTGTACTCTACCACAATGAAAATCATCTCTTCCCAGAATATCTCTGGGTTATTTAAACACCCTGAAAATGCCCTGTCTGCTTTTTAAAGAGAATTGTTTTGTTGCAGCAGGCTTGCAGTAGGATTTACCATCTGAATTGTAAAGGGAAAGCTCCTAAGTGTTCCCGGCCTTGTGTGTCTGTGACACACACGGTGTTTAACAATTGCTCCCGGATCAAGTCCTTACACTCCTTTCAACATCTCCCTGGCCACCACTTAACATGTGGCCTTGGTCCTGGTAGTAACTAAGGTTCCTTTTGGAACTGAATTTATGTCTCCAAAAGGCATTGCCACAAATGCAACAGCCACTCATGGAGGAAGTTGTCTGGGTTGTGTGTGATGCACCTACCATATCTTCCTGTGAAGCATTTGCTTTAGCTAACTTTTTGTAACGTTTTATTCCATTTGGAAATAGGAGCTTTGAAAGTAGAAATGAAGAAACTGAAGTCTGCTTGCACAGGTTTTTAAGAGGGGAAGATGGAGGCTTTTTGGCTGTCTGGCACTAGTCCCTAGATAATGCATTTGGATAATTCTCCCTCACCTCCTGATCTTTGTTGAGCCCCATCACTGGAATCCCGGAATGGTTTGAGTTGGAAAGGACCTTCAAGATCATCTAATTCCAACTCCTATGACATAAGCAGGGACACCTTTCACTAAACCAGGTTTACTCAGAGCACTAAACAAACTTAGGGAACTGGGGTAGACAGGAGTTAGAACAGGTCTGCAGGCAGTTGTAACAGACTTTTGGTGAGCTTAAAAACATGGAAAAGTTATTAATGGAAATGTAAAGAAAAGGAAAGCAAGAACTAGAAGCTAAAGTGTTGCATACCTTGCATGTTTCAGCAGTCTATATACCATAGTCTGATGAAGTAGGCTTGGATTGGACAAAAAAAGAAAAGTGGAATAAAGCAAGCTGGGGTAATACCTAGGGATATTATCATGGTGGGTTGGCAGATACTTATGTTATATCCTACGTGTGTGAGATCACACATGGCTCCATTGAGCAGAACATTGCTGTGTATCTCTGACTGAGTAGCAGTTTTCACTGACCTCCCCTTTTCCTTGGCTCCACACAGTGGGACAGAAAGCCTGGGATGTAAAGTACGACCATAGACAGCACTAAAGATGATATGAATTCTCTGGCTGCGCTGTGTTCCTGTTGCAAATCACTCTGCAATCACATCCTTATGATTTCCTTGAAGACACTTGTGGCATTTTAAGCCCACAAACTACATGGTCATGCCTGGTTTAACCAAGAGCAATTTGGACCTCAACTTTCTCATATCTCCCGTAGTGCACCTCATCCTCCTGCAGGGTTATTGGGAGTCTGATCTGTAAGGACTGGAAAGAGAAATTTCCCATACGACAGGAGCACTTCTCGCTCTGCTTCCCAAAAGCAGAAGAAAGAGGAAAGCCTGTGGCAGTTGCTGGCTGAGGGGATGTGCTGCTGTTCTTGGGGTGGGCAGTTTGGAGGAAGACATTGGAGATACTGCAGGAGGCATGAGGCACTGTGGGCATCCTAAAATGAGCTGAGAGGAAGCAAGACTAGCTCAGCCCACCTGCACTGGAGGAGCAGATGTTTATGTGATGGTAGACACGGGATGTTTGTGGAGGGTCTTGCCTTAGGACTAGTGCTACTGTTTGATGATGTGACAAGGGATGAGATTTCCCACAGGGTTTGCTTGAGTGAATGAAAAGTGAGCAGTATCAGAGAGACATTTCAGCCTATTTACATTTCATACACTAAGATGCAGAGCAGATGAGACTCTGATCATGTATCTTTTTGTTCTGCACATAGGACATTTGTATTGGGCTGTCAGAGCACACCTGTAAGCTCTTTGGTGTTAGGCTGCTGTGGTGTTAGGTGTGCTGTTAGTAATTACTTACCTCTGGCATTTGCCAATGACTTTTGAAAGAAGGGAGAACAGACCAAGTGTTTTGAGAAGTAGAGGATAGCTGGGGAAAGGAGATCGAAAGCAGAAGTAAAGTTCAGTTTGTAAATGAGATTTTAGCACAGCTGTGTGCAGTAGTCAGGGGGATTCACATTAAGTCTCTGAATTGAGAGTTTAGATAGTCTGAAGCTTCACAGATTTACTGACTTGAAAGGAATTACCTGGTGTCCACTGCAGATATTCTTTACTCAGTAGCAATGTATAGTCAGGGAAATGTAAAATCACTGCTTCCTTAATCTCTTAAGAAACAGGCCCATTCCTATTTCTCTGCATTCAGAGGAATAGAATAATATGAAAATCTAAGAGTGTAAAGGAAAAAATAAAAGGAAACCTCAACCATTCTATGCATTCAGTAAAAATACATAGATGAGGTGAATTTTACAGCTGTCATTCTAAGATGTCAGAGAACAAAGAATGGATATTTGCACTGATTCTTATTTGCTCCAGCTACAGTGTGAAAGAAGACAAACTTTTCCATTATTAGATTTCCCTAGGGAAATCAAAGCAACAGGCATTCTTGAGATAAGTATGCAACCTGGTGTATATAATCTTACATCTGAATGTAGATGCAAATTGATGAATGAAGTGGGCAAACAGTGCTTTCCTGGTTCAGTAAGACTTGTTTAACATTTCTGCAAGTATTGTTGCTCAAGACTGTGTGGCTGAGATCCCTCTGCTACAAGCTCAGCTGTAGTTAGAAAACAGCAGCTTTGTTCTGATGGGTTGGGTCAGTATCCTGAATCAGTGACAGACATGATAAGCCAGGAGTCTGCGTTGGGAAGGTTAATTTATGGTTAATTTCCTTTGATGTTTTTTCATAGGTATTTGGTCCTACATTGCTGGATCATGTAGCTGTACTGCAAATCTCTATGGCTTATCTTGATACAAAATTAGGAATCCATCTTTGCTGGTTTTCCCTTTGGAACTGCAATACAGTTGTAGATCAGAGCTGTTAGCCATATCCATCGTCATCTTTGTGAATTTTAACCAAATGTTTGGCTTGTGTGCTCTCAACCCCATTGCTCTGCGTCTGCTTTCCCACTGAGGGCAGGTCCTGGCAGGAGCTGAGGGACCACTTTGCTCTGCCACTCAAACACAATCAGTTGTGGTGGCTTGATGGTAGTGTTGACTTCAGGCAGGTGCTGTATGTACACCTGAACAGACCATTTCTTTATGCTAAAGAGATTTATGCTTGATTAAGTACTTCAGTGCTCAAATGTTGACCCAGCTGATCCTTAAGGGATTGTGTAAACATTATCTTTTATGTTAATTGCTTAAGATCTATGTTTGAGGAGCTAAATTGCCTGAATTCCCTGCCTTTTGCACATGTTTAGCAGATATCTATATTGGTATGCTTGCCCTGTAAAAGGTCATTCATTATTCCATGCATAGTCCAGGTTGAAAGTCTCAGCTCCAGATGTTCAATCACGATGGGTTATGTAATTTATTACCTGTATTACAGTATCCCCTGCAGGCAGCCCATGAGGATGCTCATTCTGTATAAAACTCTGGGTAAGCAGAGGTACCTGACCAGTAGAGCTTACTGTCTAATTAGATAAGACAAATGGAAAATATTATTTTCCTCGTTAGACAGGGAGCTGCAGCAAAGTGAAACCAAGTGCCTTGCGTTAAGTTGCACTGGGAGGTTGTGAGAGAGCCATGAAGCAAAGCCAAATTGTCTAAATCTCAACTCAGTGCCTTCATCGTCTTTCTGTGATTACATCAGAACATATCTAGCCATCCTGTGTGTTTCAGTGACCTTTAAAAAGCATTTAGTTCATGTTTCCACAATAGTAATGACAATTTTGATTTATTTTATCATATGCATTGTGTCCAAATGAAAAATAAATATCCCAAAGCAAAATTATTTCTCAATTTTTTGTTTTGTTGAAAATGATAATTGGCAGACTTAGCTGTTTTCCATGGGCAACACTGTAGGCTGTCCCAGCTGAGCCGATCAGCCTAATTGCAACACTGCCTTCAGTTAAATGTGAAATAGAACATTTAGAGAAGCTGCTGGGAAGGATCTGTGAACATGGTCCAGTGCGTATGTTTTTGCAAATAGGGACTTACTTTTGGTCCAGGGAATTGTGAGAATACTGGAAAGTATTCTATGTGGCCCTATGTGAAGGAAAGATTTTAATCTCTTAGTTGGTTCTTACAGCACACATGTATAAATACCTCGTTTCCAGACACTTGAAACTTAAATAATAACCCGTGTCCTGGAAGGAAATAAGATTCCTAGGCAGTTCTTTATTTCACTCTCAGATTTTGTGGCACTTTTTTTTTTTTTCCTTCCAGTGATTTTTTTCCTTCAAGAACACATTCTGCTCTGGTTGGAATGCAGCATGGCCAGTAATCCAGTCATAAGAGGTAGAGGATGAGGGGATCCTTCTCCACACATTATTTACACAAGAATAAATTAGAAGGGTGAAAGGGGTGAAAAAGACAAAATGCTCGTTCCTCTCTGTTTATCTGAAGCCAGCTGCCTTCTTGTAAAGCACCAAGGTTGGATGTGTTCCATCACATCAAGGATTAACAAAATGTTGGTAATTAACAAAATTAACAAAATGGCTGAGATACACCCATTTCCCCTAATTCTGATATATCCTGATTTGTGGATAACCCTGATTTTTACTGTAGAAAAGCTGAAACAATGGTTAATGAGAAGGGGAAGGAAAGTAATCATTAACAGGCAGATCTGTGTGTTCAGTTTAATTTAAATGATAACTTCATGTTAATAAGCAAGTAGTTCATCACAGCTGCTGGAATGAATAAAATCAGAATTAAAACTTGATATTAGGTCAGGACCAGCTGTGGAATGCACTGATGCTATATACATATATGTGTGACTATCCAGACATCAAAAGATTCTCATTTATAGAATAGTCCAAGGGGAAAATGAGTGCCCATGGTGTTTTGTACTGAGCTGTTGAGAGTTTTCTGAACTTCAGCCAGCTCATCTGTAAGTGAAACAGCCATAAAGAAAATATGAAAAAATTTAATGAGTAGGAAGAAAAGGAAACTAAAAAAGCCTTACTGTTTTCAATAGTATCACTGGATCCAGAGAGCTGACAGTTGAAACTTCATTGGTGACAGAGATTTTATTTCAAAGCAACTAAATGAGAAAGAAACAGCCTGTAAATGACTTCATCTCAGTAATTTAATGCTACAGATCAAGCAATAGATTCTCATTCCAGTTTAGCACATGAGCTGGTGCTTTAGCAATCAAACTAACAAAATCAGGGCAATGCTGGCTGCAGCCACAGCAGCAAGCAAGGAATGCAGAGACCGGACAGATGCCATACATACAGCCTGAAAGCATTGTACATGATGTATATCACTTCTCTCTGTAGTGCTGTGTTGCATGTGAAATTCAAGGCTCCTGCCTGCCTGGACTGTAAGGACTGAGCACCAATCTCCCCTAGTTTGGTTGTTTCTGTTATGAAGAATCTGCTCCTCCTTGTCCTTCAGTTTTTAGCTTTTTCTGCTTGGCTGGTACTGAAACTTGTGAGGGGATGGAACCTGTCTGAGTCCTCCCCTTCCTCCGTTCTTTTCTTCTGCTCTGGGAGCACTTAATCAAAGGATCTGGAAACTGAGGAGAGAAAGAAAAAAGTTTCTTCCCTCGTGGTTTTAGACTTGACCCTAGGGTCAATGTGTAGGAAGGGCTTACCTCATAGGGTATATTTAATTTTCTGATACAGACTGATGCAATACCACTAATCCCTCATGTGCTTTGAGTTACAGAATCAGACAGTGTTGAGTTGGAAGGGACCCATAAGAATCATTGAGTCCTACTGCCTGCTCCTTGCAGGACTATCTAACTAAACTAAACATACAACGAAGAGTGTCATCCGGAGACTCCTTGAACTCTGACCAACTTGGAGCCCCATTTCCCTGGGGAGCCTGTTAGGTCAGGGAAGAACGTTTTCCTAATGTCCCCATTTCTTTTTGTAGTGCCAAGACACTGCTTTATGGCCATCATAGAGTGTGGCAGCACTACATACAGGAGTCAGGGGAGCTGTACTAATTTAGATCAGTTGAAGGTTTAATCTGTTTGTCTAAATGGCTATCAGTGTTTGAATTCCTAACTCCTTGTTGATTAAAGTCTGTTAGTAATATCAGCTTCTCTGACAGTCTGTGCAGGCTCAAGTTCTCCTGTCACTTCCAAAGTTCCCTTTTCAGTATTCAACCAACTCTTGTGCCAGAGGTTCTTCAAAAGAAGCCTGGCTCTGAGCCATTTCCAGATCCAGACCTAGGATCACCTGCAAGAGCTGAAAGACAACAGAATTACTCCCATTTTGAAAGTAAATGTGTGCCAGCCCAGACATTCATGTCACTTTTGAGCATAACATTTGCTATTTTTTTCCCCTAATAATAATATTATCTCCTTGGATAGAAAGCAGTAGGCTTAGTAAAATAGCATGTGTGCTCTTATTCCCAGTCATTCTTTTGTTATGTTTAACCACCTTAGTAATACAACCTAAATTGAAGAGCAACATTGACTTCTTTCTCTATAAGGAATAGAATTACCTGAACCTCAGAAAAATGTAACTCTGGAGGTAAAGAAATGGAGGTTACTTTGTGTAAATCACTGATGCCACACAAGGTACAGCCAGAGTTGATTTGGTGTTATAGATATTTCAGACCCTCAGTATTACCAGCTAAAAGGCAGATTTAGGTAGGCCACACTGCCTGCTTCTTTCTTTTTTAAGCCTCTACAAGACTGATGTACGTGCATCTAATGCAGCTGCTTCTGTGTAGCACATTTGAGAACCCCAAACTGGGGGTAAAACCAGCAGTAGAATTTAAATACAGACAAAATACTCTACCTTGACCTTTATTTTCTCCTTGTCCATCTTCTCACCATCTTCTTCACTTATACATACATCACAGTTTCTAGGCACTGTTTTGACCCTCCTAGAAATAAGAACCTTGCATGGCATTACCACTGATCCAGTAGGCTGGATTAAAGCCAAGCCAGAGCCTTTTAATTGTATTGACTGTATCCCTTGCCTGTGTTAGATGGACTCAAGCAGCTGCTTTGTCATGAGTGGAGTGGCACAGGGACTTGAAAGAGCTGCTCTGATGTTTTATTTTCTTCTTCAACCACCCATACAAGTAAGATGAATTTTTCTTCTGACTGGTATAAAATCACACCAGATCACGTCACACCTTTGCATTACATTTGCAGAAGAAATGAAGCAACCCTTATAAAAGTCAAAGGCCAGAGAGACCTTTATTACTGCTAAGGAATCTGTGATCTGCTAAAGGTGGATCTATGATCCAACCTCTGTTGTGATAGGAGAGTGATACCTGGCTAATATTTGATGACTCTTCATTAATTTTAAATCAGTTTTTGTAGAATATGAAAAAAACACTAGAGATGGCATAAAATACCATTTAAAATCCTTTGATGCATAGTATGGGAATATTAAGTCTCTCAACTCTCACTCACTAATGCAGTAAGACTGAGTGATTTCAACTGAAAGCAGTAATGAGACTAAAATGAAACACTGTTAATGTGTTAAGGCTGCATATGTTGTATATTTTCCCAGAAATAATTACTGCAGATTTCTTTGAGCTTTATTGATCAGCAGGAGTTTTTGCACATTCATAAAATATATAGTCCAAACATAAACAGAGCTGTACTATGTATCCAGCAGGCATAAGGCATGAAAGGCTTTGTCACAATCAGAATGAATTAGCCATTAAGGCTTTCAGAGAATAATAGCTGATGAACCAAATTTAGATACATGACGTTTTCATAATGGAGTTTCTGTTCGTCAGTTTGCTCATATACATTACTGCCTTTTTACAGTTTATGAGCAAACTTATCATTTTTATGCTGAAAAAAAATGATTGTGAGACTAAAGAGATTAACTTCCAAGGAAGTACTTAAAAAGCTAAATATGCACAACATGGGAGAGAGAGGGCTCAGATGGGACATAAATCTCCAAATATTCCAGGAGTGTAAATGCTGTGGACAGAAAGGGAGCACACGTGGTGCTGCAAAGGGTGGTGAGTAGGAGCAAGTGCATGGAACCAACAAAAGGAGCATTCAGACCGAGTGTCAGCAAAACCTTTGGAACTGGGATGTGCAATCAGAATCCACTGTGATGGAAATTGGTAGGAACAAACTGTCCTTTCCCTTTTGCTCTGAAGTTCATGTAGCAGATTAATACACTGGGATTTTGTTGAGTGTAATTTCAGTTATTGTTGCAGTCTGGGCACTGTCCTGTCATTTCTCGTTCACTGCTCTGTCTTTTTCTCTACAAGTCTTCCAGGCTGTAGAGGAAGTCACTTCTAAGCAGAATTCCCACTGCACTTTTTTCTTCTGTTCTCCTCTCCTTGCTCAGTACCTTGGAAAAAAAAAATCAAAGGAAATTAAAAAAAAAAAAAAAAAAGAAAGAGAATCTTTCATAATCTTCCTACTCCCTATTAATATATCAGATCAAGATGCCTTCAGGGAATTATGTTAAATCAAACTTCTTGTGAGAACTAGTGATACATTGAACACTTTTGCTTTCAAAAGTGAAAGAAAGTTTCATTGGGTTTCTTTTTTTTTTTTGAGTGCTAACAAAATCTGTACCATATGAGTTTTTATTCTGTAAAAGTCAAGTACTGATATGTTATTAAAAAGCTATTCTGGGAAGTCTGAAAATGCTTGAGGATGAACTTCATATTTCTCTGCTTAGAAGGCCAGGTCCAACAATGGCAAAAATACAGAACCTTTATAAAAAGTGGGTCGTTCTCCACTACCTGGAGTTCTTTTTTTTTTTTTTTTTTCAGAATCTCAGTGGCAATTCTGGCACTGATTCAGACTTTCTTTAGGTGGGTTTAATTTTTCCAAAGTGTGGAATATGCAGTAAATTTGGCAATAGTTTATAGCATTCAGAACCTCTGACAGTGTTACCCCTTTTGGTGCATCGAAGTTTGTTGATACATCTGTCATAATTAGGTTGGGCATGGAAATGCTACACTTCTGCAGGAAGAGAAAAGATTTTAGCCATGCCAACCATAGTAATGAGACAGCATCACTTAATCCATTAAATAATATTTAAATATAAATAATATAATCCATTATAAAAGAATAGAAAGATTATGGTGCTTATTAAATTCGAGGAAACTTTAAATTTTCAGGCAGCATAGTAAAGTGTGGCTCCTATAAAATACATTAAGTTCTTCTGACTTTAAAATGGAGCTCTGTGACTTTCTAGGTGTCCTGGTTTCAGCAGGGATAGAGCTCATTTTCTTTCCATGACAGTAGGTTCAAGTTTGCATAATTTATTCAAAAAGGATGGATACCATTTACACCTTCAGTATTAAATACAGGATAAGAAGAGAAGGGAAGGATGTGTGCAGGATGTGAGGTTACCTTTGACAGTATTTCTATTCATATCAAATTACAACCTAAAAATCAAGCAGAGATCTTTCAAATGTAGCTTTGTCTCAGAATAAAACGACAAATGTAGTAATTGGGTCTTTGTGGACCGTACCAAGCCCCACATTCCTTTATATTTCTTGACATGGAGAAGCAATGGCACCTTCTTGCAGAATAAGAAAAGGCCACATCTAAAGTGCTGAACCTAATTTAAAGCTCCCCAGTAGAAGAGACACATGAATACTAAAAGGGAAGGGATCCTGGAGAGCCACTGTGATGATTGTGGGGCACATGATGTGCCAGGACAGACTGAGAGTTGGTTTGTTCTGTCTTAAGAAATAAAAGCAGGGAAGGTATTTTATTCGTGTCTTCAACTACCTTGCAGTACAGTATAAGGAAAATAGAGCTTTTGGAAGGATTCACAGGGATGGTACAAGAGATAACAGGCACAGGTTAAAACCAAAGGAAATTCCAATTAGACATGAGGAATATTTTTGTTATTTTTCTTATCATGAATATAGTCAAGTACTGGAAAAAGGTATCCAGTGAGGCTGTGGCTGACTGTCCATCTTCATCCTTGGAGATGCTCCTAAGGTGACTGGGGACAGCTCTGTGCAGCTTCATGTAGCTGACTGTGCTTTTAGGAAGGGGTTGAACCAGGTGATCCTCAGAGGCCACTGATAACCTGTGTGTTTCTGTGATTCTAAGAGACTGTCTTCTAGCAGCCAGAGCTGGTTCATTCTTGAGCACCAAAGTTATATATGTACATATTAGAACCAGGCAGACAAATGAATAACCCTTCCAGACTATGAAGACCAACTGTCTTACCCCCCTCAAAATTGTCTGTAATTTCTTCTTCTGGGGTATGTATTCATTGGGAAGTGAGATGTGATACTGAAATTAAAGATGATCAGTGAGGATTTGGTAATCCAGCCTTACTAAAAGGCAAAATGTTTGTATCATTTGTATCATCACTGTACCAAACTAATTTGTTAATGTTACAGAGGAATGACTGGCTGTAAATTTTCTGTTTTTTTTCTCTTCATCCTGGGAGCTGGTGCAGGTGGAGGGCAGTTACCTTGCTGGAGCATTTTCCAGGAGCAACCTCCCTGCACATGTGTTGTACTTCATAGTGTCTGTCAGAAAGGAAGGCAGCTGTCCACCTTGCAGGCTGTTTAAATATGATGGAGAGCAGCACAAGCTGTCTGTTGAAGTTGTTTGTTCAGTTTCTTAGGAAGGTTATGGTAATTTGTATGCAGTTTGGTGTAAGCAACATATTTGCTAGGCCATGAACTTTAAAATTGTTTTAGAATGTATCTCTATTCAAAAGAAACAGCTGGCTCTTGGATCTTCCTACTACTTTCATGTTTGTTGAAGAGGATTTGAATAAATCTTTGCAAGAAGCTTCTGTCTCCTGTCATGACCTAAGTTGAGAAACAGGTCTGGCACACTGAGATCCTACTGTCTCCTTCTGAGACAGCCCTCATCAAACTAAAAGCATTACTTCAGCAAGCAGTGGAAACACTTCAGTCTTGAGTTTGCCATCAGTTGTATCACATTTAGTCTCACAGCAAAATGTTAGGAGGCTAACAAGGCAATCACATCTTGGTTCTGATTGTATTGGGTCACTTGTCTTTGGGAGACTGAGAGAAGATCAGCTACTCCTGACATGGAGAAATGGGCAATTTGAGCAACATGATCCTGCTATTGAGAAGATTTGGGAGGGAGAGGCAGTGGGGAAGCAGATGAGCCAGTCCTGTGTATTAGTGTGTGATGTCAGTCATCATGCAGAGAGGGAAGCGTCTGTAGCATCTGAGAAACAGGGAATCCTCTTTGTTTGGGAGGGAAATGCAATTAACTTCTTGTTCTTTGCCTGTGTGAGCAGCAATGGAAACGTGCTTGAAGTGATGTACACAGGGTACAGTTCTGGATTCTCCAACTGATATCAGCAGCCTGAATGAACAAAACTGGAAGTAGTGAGTCAGAAGCCTGGTACAGATCCAATGGGGTGGAGTTGAAAGTTGGGACCTCCTCTCCACTAGCAAACTTATCTCTCTGACAGCAGGAGGGTGGTACATATATCCATGACGTAGGTTTGGTAGCAGTTGCATACTTCCTTTTCCATACACCTTTAATCCATGGGAAGGTCAAAGGCTTTGTAGAATATAAAGGTAGCTGCTGAGAAAATGGCCTTAGTTTTCTTAGGAGTTGGAAATCAGCAGTGGTAGACAGAAGGGTGTTGCCTTACCTCCCTCCTCATCAAAACTTCCATGGGATTATTTCAGGTGTAATTTATGAAAAGCTGAGCAGTAGGGACCTCTCCACTGAACCTCTGCTGGGTTGCATCCCACTCTTTGACAAGTAGTATGGTAAAGCATTTCTCTGTACAAGGTCAGATTAATCTTTTTTTATGGAGTTTCACATGAATGCTTTGCTTTGGGATTGTTGTTTCTCCATGCATAAATCTTTATTATACCAATAGCCTACAGCCCCAGTGAACCAAACAAAACTCAATTTTATTCTCAGTATTTATCACCACAGTGAGAGAACTCAATTGAAAAGCAGCTATGAGAGTTTCCAGCAGATGTGGTGGGGGTTCAGGTGCTGTGAGCCTTCAGTGAGTTCATGTTTTTCCTTCTAAATTTGAATGGTATAAGCCAAGCTGAGTCTGGCCCTAGACTGGGCATCGTTCCCTTTAGGATGATACTGAGGATGGAACTGAAAATGACCCATTGTGAAGGTGCTGTGGGCTAGAGGAGCAGGTTGTTCATGTGTCCATGCACTTCAGTCTGGGGAATCACAGGATGTGCTGCAGTGTGCAGGCCTTGCTCTGCAGCCAGCACAGGCTGAAGCCTTGATTGCTGCTTCCCAGGGTGTTGGTTTGGGTTCAGGTACAGCTCTTCCTTAGAAGGGGAATGACAGATGAGCTGACGTGCAAGTGCTTGTAGCTTTTACCAGGTGATGGGTGTGAAGCCTCCACATTGAGGTTGATCTCACTTAATTAAGGTTTGTAATGAAAGATACAGCACAGGTCTCTACTGTCTGCACTCCTGGGGATTCCTAATGATTGTTAGTTATCTGTGATATAGCCATGTGGGCTCTGTCAATGTTTCCAAATGTAAAAAGAGATAGAATTAGTTACTTTATATAAAACCAAAATATTTTTCTGTGGAGATAAAAGATAATCCTTATCTTGAGTTTGACTTTCTGAACAATGTACATTAGTTTTGGTTCACTGTATGGCTTCCAAGACTTGCAGTGCATGAAACCAAATTCCCAGCTTGGAGCACCCTCCTCTCAGTCTATGTAGGGAAAGACTTAGACATGATACGTAACCATCACTGAGAGGATTGTTTTTATTCTGATATTTCCTAAATTTTGAGTGCTTGACTCCACAGTTTTAGCATCTTTTCTGATGTCAGTGTCAAGCCTATTTCTCTAGTATGACCTGAGGAAGGCAGGAGCACCATCAGGGTCTCGCCAGAAGGTCCAGCCTCCTTCAGCTGATGGACACAATGGTACAGCTGGCAAGAGCAGCTCTCTGCTCCAGTCTGAAGCTGGTAGCTTTTAGAAGAGTTGGTGTTGTAGGGGAAAATACTCTTGAGACGTGAAATTTCCCTTCATTTGTTGCCAATTAAGATGAAATTTGGATTACTGATCCTAGTGTTAAGAATAATGATGCGCTTGAGGAAACACCTCAGCTTCCCTCCAGATACCTTTCCTCTCCCCTTGCCAGTCTCCAGTCCATTCTCTGCACATTATACCCAGTCATGGGGATCAGTGCAGGATGCTTTTATTGCCGCTTATTAATTCTTGCTCTTTTTTTCCCCATGGCTCCAGCATGGAGCCCTCCCAAGGCCACCATCCTCTCGAAGGCCTCATTCCTCCTGGGTATCCATGTACACAGACGTTCCCTGTGCTTCCTGCTTGGATCATCTGCTGCTTGTGGGACCAGTTTTTCTAAAACTTGTAGCCAGGTCCTATCCTAAGCAAAACTATTCCCCATCTGCTGTTAAAATTGTTCTTAATTGGGATAGCCTTTCTCCTGCAGTCACTCGTGGCTTCAGCTGTACTCTCTCCAGGCTGGTGTGTGCAGAGGAGGGAGAAAAAGCTTTCTTGAGAGCACAGGAAAAACAGATCCCTAAGTTTTCTTGCAGCTCCTGGACATACCCCCTGTTCCAGGCCATGTCTTGTGAAGTGGGGCTAGAGGTTATTGACTTTGGGGATATGGCAGAAAGGCACCACAGGAGCAGAAAAGATCTGTGGGATGGTTTGTGGATTGTCTGGTTGTGTGTGAGCCATGTGGGTGGGCGATTTGCAGGTTTTAGCTGCTGATCCCTCTCATCTCTATGATGTGTGAAATGCAGTCTCTTGAAAGCTAATAACTTTCCCACAAACATCCACTCATAGCTGGGTAAGACAAAAGGCTGAAATTTCTGTGCCTGAAATGGAGCTGCACTGTGTCATGTCCCTGCTCTGAACACTGCAGTATGAGAGGATTTCAAATTAAAGCACCAGAAATTTAACCTGGGAAGAATAGCACACTTTGCCCTGCTTCATTCTTAGGCGTAATTGGAGTGCTATTTTTGATGTTCTTCCAAAAGCTTTTATCCTTTCAACAGAAAGAAGCACAGAATATATCAGCACAGACAATTAAGGTTTGGCAAAATGATAAGCTGATGAAACTGAGGTGCTGTGGTAGGAAATACTGATCACTGTATATAATGGGTAACAAACAGTCTTTCTCCTTTGTTCTAGGAATTGTCTCATGCAATCCTGTCTATGCCAGGGAATTTCACAGGGAGAAAATGGTGTTTGCATGCACATTTTGGAAAAGTGATGGTTTACGGATGAGCAAAATACTCTCCAGCCAAATAGACAGAGCAGTGTCTGTCTATCTTTTCCAAGAGGGATATGCTTTGTCCTGTTTCAGTTAATGCTATGCAGCAGGCTAAAATTGTAGAAAATAAGCATGCTGCACCAAGACAGGTTTGCAAGGCCATACAGAAGGTCAGTGTTGGATGGTAATGATATGGAAATCAGCTTGGATCACAGGCATAAATGAGGTCTGTGATTCAAAACTGGGCAGTAATAGGATCCAGTATTAGGGTCAGGCAGGTGTAAAAATACTGGTGATGAAAATTTGAAAATAAATAATTTAAGATTCATGGGGCAAAATGCAATGACTTCTGTAGACACAGGAATTGTACCAGGGAAGAAAAGTATTTTCCCCTTGGTGACTTTTTGCCCTCCATTCAGTCACATAAATCCATGGGTTCAAAGGTTTGGTTTTGGCTTACCAGGCAGAGCAGAAATTCTGATGAAGGCTTAGTAGTTATTAAACTTTCATAGGTTTGCAGCCTTGTGGTTGAAGAGACAGTAACTGCATTTTTCTCTTGGGGATGGGATTCCAATTAAGTCGGTGTTGGTCAGTATTAGAATTCCAGCCTTACAGTTTGCTAAGTGGGTGAATTTTGTGTTAAAGGGAGCTGGACCTTTGCCTCAGCCTAAAAAGTTTCCAAAATTACTCTCTCCTTTACCTATCTATGCAAAACTCAGTTTCATTTAATGCTCTGATGGCTGTCACTCTAAAGACTGCAAGTGCTGTGTTGATGCTGCTGCAGACCCATCCAGCATGGTAACAAAATGCAGAGGATGGGGTTTCCCTGAAATGTTTGGCATTCCAGCAGTTCCTCTCACTGAAGTCAATCAGAGCTGAGGACTTTAGGGAATCTACCTGAAATCCCTGTGTTAAAAGTTTTTTATCCAGTCCTTTGAGCTTTTGACTCCTGGTTTTTAGGCAGTTCCATGGCTTATGAGAAGAAAGAGAGGTGGCCCAACTTTGCTTTGATGTCTTCAGTACAAATCAGCCCCTTTCAGCTGAAACTCATGGGTGATTTGTGTAGCTCCCTGAAACTGCTCATAGAGCTAACTTGGCACACCTTTCACTTCCTTGATCCCACAATTACCCTTGAAAGGAGCCATGACTTTATGATTTATGCCCCAGGCTACCTTCTCTTGCCATGGGAAGTTAAGCTGTGGATTTCATGGATATCGCTGGATATGATCACTAATACCCAGTGGGGAAAAAAATAAAACCTAGCATGGGAAGATTCCTCCAGGTTTGCTGTCAGAGAGAGCACTAGCTTGCTCTTGGTGGGGTTTTAGGCTGCTCTACTGAAACCAGAGCTATGAGCCATGCCTATGCCCAGACACTGTGGTGTTTCCTGAGTAGTCCTTTACCTGCTTTTGCAGTTGCAGCAGCTTTGTATCCTGCTGCCTGTATGACTCCCACTCCCCATTCTGCATGATCTGCTGAATGTACTTGCTGTGCATCCAGAAAAAGCTGAAATAGATGTTGATGGCTTTTGCTTTTGTTTTATCCCCTGTCCTTTCTTCTCTTGACAGTTTTTTATCATGCTGTTAATTATATTTCTGTTGGAGCTCACTGTTGTGATTCTGTTCTTCGTCTACACCGACAAGGTAAGTCAAATTCTTCATTTTTCTTTCCCCTTCAGCAAATTTATATGCCCCCTTTCCCTATAAATAAATCATGAAGCACTTGGCTTGGTATGCACATCATGCTTCTGTCTTCCTTGAGACACTCCTCTCAGAAGGAGCTCTCTCAGAATGCATAAGCAGCCTGGCAGGACTGGGCTGTCTTGTTTGCTCAAGTGTACAACTCAAGGTCACAGATACTGCCAAGTGCATCTGTCATTAACACACAAAAAAAAAAAGGAAAAAAAAGAACCCAAAACCCCCCAAAAAGCCCACAAACAAACACCAGAACACCCCACAAAAAAGCAAAGAAGCCATCAAACCTAACTATGAGCATGTAGGAACAGATACCCATCAGAGTGAGTAGGATTTTTAAATATATGTTTGTGGTTTAAGAGCCAATTGATATTGTTAAAAAGGAAGTGTCCTCAGCACAGGCAAAGGCATGAAATTCATTATCTTTCCACATTGCTCCTTGCAGCACATGTGTACTTAGAGCCTAGTGGAAAGCCAGGGTAAATGCATAAAAGTTCAATACACACAGCTTTTGTTTGTGCTTTCACATTTTACTTATGTTTGACCATTGCCTTCAGCTGTAAGGGCAATATTCCCTGTCTGAATTATCTTTATTTTTTCTTTAAAAAAATCTCACAGGAATAAATCCAAAACAAGGGCATAATTGTGTGCCACCTACTTTTTAAATCAAAAGCCCCTTAAAATTGAAGACTGAGGGAACTTGATAATGACAGGGAAGGTGGCAAAACTTTCCCGTGAATTAACATGCATCAGATACATGAGTGGTACATGTCCCAAACACTTTCTTTAAGAATGGGAAGACAATAGCAAAAAAAAAAAAACCAAAACAAAAAAACCCCATGAAACAACACTGTGTTCATTAATAAATAAACTATTAATATAATTAGTAGTATATTAGTGATAGGAGTGATTATATATTAGTCATATAAGTGAATGATTGTCAGGTGCACTTCTGAAGGACTTCAAAGAACTGGGTTCTGTAGCATTCTGTAGCTGGAACATGGAATTAACTTGCCAGATAATTACAGTAGAAGGGACAATTTAAAATTACTTGTATGCATTACTGGATTCTGAATTACTTGTCAGCTCTTGGCAGAAATATCTACACATAATACAGGTGTAAAGGCATCTACTTAATATGCAATGAGCCTCCAAAACCCAAACAGAACACTTGGTTCTATTTAGAAGGAAGATCAGTTAGAAAATATTATCACGTCATTTTATAACAGACTTGCCTGACTGTGAATAAAATGTTGAATTTTGGTTACAGAAATGATTAGAAGTGCGAGAAAGGTGGAAGAGAGCTGTCATGAAAAGGGATTGTGGAGACAACCTAAATTCAGTTTGGGGAAGGAAAGAGATCCTCTGCTTAGGAGATCTTACAAAGAGTAATTATAGTAGTTTCTAAAATAATGGCAGACCTGAAATAAAGAGCTGTCCTGAACTCAGAAGAAATACATGAAAATGTTTTGGATTAGGTTAATAAAATAAATGTTTCTTATGTTCCAAGTAATCATCTGGTAGAAGGCTGGTGTTGAGGCTGATACATCAGTAAATACGTGGGTATGAAGGAAAGGAAAGTAAATAAACCAATGAAGTATTTTTATTCATAAAGCAGTCAGTGCTGTTAGGTTGACAGGTGTGTCACAGAGAATATTTGTCCTCACTCTTCAGAGGTAAAAACAGTGAAAAAGTATGAGGAAGGATTCCCTCCCTCCTCCAGCCTGTTGATTTGCAGTGGTTTTTATTGATTCTTAATAAAGAGATCAGGAAATTAACTTTCCTCAGACTCACATAGTGCAGGAGGTAGTACCCTGCAGTTGTCTGTGAGATCAAAACAGAGTCTAAAATATGGGCTCCAGTTCAAGTGCAGTTTTACTGAGTTAACAAATTGCTGTAGTCTGGGTATTGCAGATGATCAAATTTGAGGCTCTTAATGTTCCTGTATGACTTTAAATCTTATACTGAGGAAATCAATAGTTTGTGTTACACTTGCAGTCCTCCCTACTGCAGAATAAATAAACCAGCAGCAGCCTCAAACTGATATTTTCATACAGCACATTTAGAGTTTGTGTGCTGGCTTTCCTAATGTGAAAAACAATATTGCCACATGTACTGGGAGGTAGCAAACCCAGACAAGTCCACCACAGTGAATCAGTTAATGTAGATCCTTAGAAAATCAGAAGGAGGTAAGGTCAGTTTTGTGTGCAGGAGAAAAGGACTCTGCAGATCATCACTTTGAGCAGTATCAGCCCCAGGGTGGGTGTGCATCCGTGTGTATGTGGATACAATGCCTGGGCTCCCGGGCACTGAAGCAATCTCTCTGTATCCACTGCTGGCACTGCTGCTTTAGTGCTGTGTTAGTGACTAAAAAGCATCATGGCAAAAGTTCTTTACAGCCATTCACAGAGAGCGTTTTGGCACAGGGCTTTTATTCACTGCTGTGGAAAGGTGTGCAGCTGTGGAGGTGAACCAGGACTCACAACAGCCTCAGCTGACCTGTTCTCATTCATCAGCTTGGGAGAAGCCCAAGTCACTGCCTCTCTTTCTAGTGGCTTGGTCTTCTCTGAGCTTTTAAGCAGCCAACTTGATCTTATGCCCTGGGATGTCATCTTTTCTTTTCTTGATGGATAAAGGCTCATCTTGATCTCATGAGATAAATGCTGCCTGAAGTTCAAAACTCTTTCTCTGAGCTGGTTATCCAGTGTGATACTGTGAAGAGAAGGGGACTTGGAGAAAGTTCAGGAATCCCCAGTGTCGGAAGGAAAAGTGCCTTGTCTCTTGGAACTGCACTGTAGATCTTGGCAGCGCTTGAGCTCACACCTTGTTCACTCTTCCTCCAACTGTCCTGACTGGTTGTGTTGCAAAATATGAATCTCGTGACTTCTGCAGAAGTGAATATGGGCAGTGATGGAATGCATTCCTACAGGATGGTTGTTAGGAAAAACCTGCAGGCCTTTTATTTTGTCCTGGCTATTCTCAGAGCAGCAGAGGGACTTGTTCATAGGCTGTCTTCAGCTCAATGTGAGCACCTAAGGGACCTGGAAACTCCAGCTGGTGTTTGCACGCATTCATATAACAGTTCCTAAAGTGTGGCTTTTAATTTTTTGAGGTCAGAAACCCAAGAGATTTGGTATTGAATGGAGCTGGTGTGATTATGAGAACTAAGGCAGGTTGTTACCACTCTGAGTGCAGTATTTTTTTCAGGCTACATTTATGTCCCCATTTGAAGCAGTCCAAACTCCAGTGACATTTCTGGAGCCATGTGGATGGTTATGTGCATGGCTAGCTATCTGTAGGCAGAATATTCTCTTTAGTACTTGTTTCCATCAATACAGAGCAGCATTTAGCATTTTTATATGTTTGACATTTCCATATGAGGCTCTCTGTGTATTTATAACAGATCCATGGAATACTGAGAGGGATAACCTTAATTTTATTGTGATAAGGAGGAAGCAGCAGAGCCCTATCCTGTCAGAGGTTGGATACTCATATTTCTCAATACCAGATTGGATCCTGGTAGACTGTAAATTATGCTAATAAAATGCACAGTCTTGTACCAGTTCTAACTTGTATAATCCTCCTGGTTTTAGCATCTGTATTTATTTTTACTGTGATGATTCTCCTGGAAGCAAAGAGAAAGAAAAGTCCATATTTACTTTTTTGCAGCTGTAATAGGTGATTTTTTTTTCAGTAGATGTCTGCATTTTATATGATTTACAGGCAGAGCTATGTAAAGCCTACAAATGAAAGAACATAAACCACCATAATGTGAGTTTGGCTTTTGGTTTAGGGGGAGCATGTTGTGTTTGGTGGGGGAGGGGGGGAGGCTTAAGTTGTTGGGTTTTTGTTTTGTTTCTCTTCTTTTTAAATGTTAAACATTACACGCAACATAAGTAGCATAAGCCAGGAAAGGACAAAAGCACTGAAGAATCACTGACTATGATATTGGATTATAGGAGCAGTTACTGCTATTGGCAACTTGAAGTTAAGATGAGAATTTTCAATAAAGGTTAGGCCATTAACTCGCTTGGGTCGCTGTGAAAATTACAGCCTAAATTCCACACCTGCTTAGCTGTGTTGAAAATAGCCCACAGAATAGCCCACAGAGGATTGAAAAATAATGGCTACTTCTGTTTTTCATCAAATGTGTGACAAGTTCTTGTTTTCCGTGCTGCTCCAATATAGCTTTTGATTGATGCATTTCTTGCTTTGTTTCTTAAAAAAAATTTAAAATTGTTTTAATTCCTGACTGATATTTTGCTTCGTCCCATACAAAGACAGCAGGTTGGAATTTAGTGGATATGATTTCAAATACAGTTCAGTCCTCGCAGCCTCTTACACATTTGGCTTTAGAAAATGGAAAAACAGAATCTCTTCCACCTGCTGCACTCATGTGCAGTTGCTCAGAGAAATGATCTGATCCTGCTGAGCTGCTCACTGGTGTGAGAGAGGGAGTCACAAAAAAAGATGGAATTATTCATATAGAAAGTTTAGTTCAAGGCTACTGCAGAAACTTGTTCTCATTGAGTTTCTGTCAAGAGAGTTTAAAAGTTTTCCATGTTTGTCTTTGACAGTGCAGCAGAAATGTCTCCTCAGGTAATGAAGTGCCTCATGTTCCCAGTCAGCACAGCCCACAGGGCTGTCCAAAACACACTCACAGGGCATGTTAACATTGCTTAAAGAGGAGAAATGGAGCCTAAAGTGAAGAGACAAGATCACCCAAACTGTATGCATTTTAGAGATGGTCTTGAGTTATAGGAAAACAACTGTGGAAAATCAGAACTGGCAGAGTGGTCACCGCTCCACTATTCAGTCAAGTGGCCCTTTTCTTCTCCATAAGCATTTGACTTTGCCTACACCATCTCCTTCTTACTGTTGGAAGTCTCAAGTGGTGGTGGAATTATTGGGTGCCTGTGTCCTCCTTTGCCACAGTGACCAGGGCTGTTCCTGCTGCTGTGCAGGGCTGGGATCATTTCAGAACAGAATCTGTGTGGGTAGTGTGTGCACTTGTCAGCATGCAGAGAAGGCTGTCTAGAGGACAAAGGCAATTTGAACTCTCCCTGGTATTTCTGTGAGGATGTGCAAGTCCTGGCATATGTGTGCAATGGTTTCTGAGCAGCCTGTGTGTTAATGCTTTATTTTCCTATTAAAGTTCCATTTGATTTGTTTGTTAAAAGACTTTTAAAATTATTAAGTCCACCAATTAAGCAGTTCCTGGCATATACCTGCTCTCTGGCAGTGTTCTGGAATTTGGGTTTTGCAGTGAGTGCTGATGTAGCTAAAAGCTGTTTCTCAGGATCAACAGGAGCAGCAGTGCAGGCAGATGTGGAGGAATCTATAGATTGTCTCCTGGATGGGGATGCACTGCTATTACTGCTCAGTGAGTCAGATGTTTTAGCTCTGGTCAACTATTTTATTTCTCTAATGCAAAATAATGTTATATAAATGGTGGTATAAAATAAGAAAAGACAGAAGTGTCTCTGTGGTTTATTTTACTTGGTAATAAGCTTAATTTTAACTAGTTTATTAGCATTTCAGTACTGGTGTCCCACAATAGGGAGTTGCAGAAATTTCATCAAAAGAATTTAATTATAGCCAATTTACTTTGGCTTCTTTTCAGCAAAGCAGTCAGGCATAGGTTTAAATATCTCCCTGTTCAGCAACATAACCTAAGTGCATGCTTGAACCCATGTGACTGATTTAATCATATGCTCAAATCTTGTAAAAGTTGATCTGCAGCTTATGGGTCTTTAAAAGAAATATTGCTAGGAAAATGCTAATGACAGCGAAGAATCCTGGAGTGTGTAAAGAGGCATCCCATCTTTCATTCCGTAAGGAATTTAGTGAAAAATAATGAATGTTTGCTTTACAGCCCTATTGGTTAGCTTTTTCCATTTGTTCTGAACAGCTTTCCATTTAGTATCTTGAACTCCAACACATCACTTTAACCTTTTTTAGGCAGGAAGAGATGAGGGGCATGGAATCTGTTTGCCTGTGCAACTGAAAAACCAAACACACCAAAGGAAATCCCGGTAGTTTCACTAATTCATTTGTCTAACTAGGATTTCACTGAAAGTGCACTTCCAAAATGTTATTAACAGGCTTGTTGAAGGCTAGCACAGTATTGATGAAAAGAATTAAGTGCATGCTCAGAAATAAGTGTATTTAGGAACAATAGCTGCAGATAAAATGCATTAGGGCTCCCCACTGGGAACTCTCGATCAATGGTTGATCAAGGCCTAATTGATTCCTTGAATAAAATGTTAGCAGGGGAATGGGTGCAGGGAAAGGAAAATCAAACTCTCCTAAATTAAGCTCAGTGCCTAACACAAATACCCTTTGTAAAGATCAGATAATGCAGCAGCCTGCCAGCTCTTTATGCCTCCTGCCTTCCTGCTTTGGCTGAGTTCAGAAATGAGGATGAAGGTGGGCATCTCATCCTCGGCAGTATGGATTTTTGCTCATATTGCAGTAAGTTCAGTACTTTCCATGGTGTCCCACTGCACAGGAATAGTGCTTTTTTCTCAGGAGAAATCCAGTTCTAACCTCCACCCTGGCTAAGTGGGATATTAATTCCCCTATCTGTATGGATGAATTGGACACAGCTGGTGCTGCAATTGTGCCTGGCTTAAAGCCAGCCAGATCTGTCATTTATTTCCTGACGTCACTAAATCTGTCTAAGGGTTTCCTGATAAATATTTGGTAATGTATCAGTCTACAGCAGGAAGAGATGCAATTGGGCCTCCTTCTTGCTAGTTTGCAATCTCTAATTACAGGTTAACCCCATGATCTCAGGAGCATGTCAAATTATGTCTTTGTTGTGGAGCACTTCTACAATGATCTGTTTCCCACACCTCAAGTTTCAGGTTTCAGGGTAGACAAAATATAAGTGGTGCAGATCATCAGCCAGCCTCTCCCAAGGAATACTCTGGCATACAGTAGTGGTGGTTTTTAAATACTTTGCACATTTTGTGCTTTTCATCCATCCCTGAAAGGGCATTACAAGAGGTGAGTGGTTTAGCTCTGCTTTTGCTGACTGGGAAAAGTGATGTTAAAGGCCAAATCCTGAGGGTTCAGCATATCCTGTGGAATGTGTAGTGCTCTCATGTCTGAATGAATGGAATGGGACCTTACTGTTCCACAAGACAGGTTTTCACTCAGTTTTTACTCAGATGTGGTCACATCAGAAGTCATTTCAGCTACTGGGTGGGTCTGGAGCTGAGTGCACACCATTGTTGGGTACTGACAGAGGTGAAGTGAGCGGCACTGGGTTACACACACCTCATCAACAGCAGCTTTAGCTGGTGACTGACCCCAGCTTGCATCTCTTCTAACTGCTAGCATTGGTTTTATACCATTTTCTTTGACAAAGGGAAGAAAAGCAGAAGGAGGAAAGAGTGGTTTAGAAAGGCGATAAAATAAATAATTAAGGCAGCTTTAGGCATTTAAATACAGGCAACATCAAATGCTGAGGGATGACTGAGGTAGTATATTGAAGCAGACAGCACATTTTTTATTCATTTTATGAACATTTTTGATGTGTCACAGTGTATATCAGGCAACATTAGAAAATGACAGTAAACTAAATGCTTAACATTTTTTACATATTAGAAAAGGAGAGGGGAAGATGACTTTGTGTTATCAGACTGTAAGCAGGCCAGTAGCATATAGTCCTTGTCTTGGACTTGTCAGCTGCAATTGAAGAGTGATGAGCTGGGTTGACCACTTTATTAGGCATAATTTGCAGCTGAGGTTTCTTCAACTCCTTCCTTCAGTTTAGCTCAGCAGTGGGAGGCAGTGAACTAGTTGAGACAGGGATCTATTGATCAGCAGCTTCAAACCATTACCAGTTCTGGGGTCTCTGGAGGCTGGAGCGTCTTGATTTCAAGGTCACAAATCATGCTCAGGGCCTTTGTATTACCCAAACTCCCTGATACGTCCAAGGCTTCTCACTGGAAATACTGCTGCACTGCAAGGTGGTGTAGGCTTTTCCATTGATAATTTTGCAGGCTGAATTCTTGCTGTGAAGTTCAGGCATAAGGAAGGAGGTTTAGCAAACTCCCTGGACACCAGCCATTGTACCTTTTGAAATATACTCTCTAGACTTACAAAACCAGCATCATCAATAGTGATTACCAATCAGTGGTCATTGATGCCTGCTTGCTGAAATCATGTTTAATAGGAACTAATAATCTTTAATCATTTGGGATTTGGGGCTCCCTGAATGTATGTGCAGCAAAATCCCTGATTGACTTGACAGTAGGAAGTGACTGAGCTGGAAGATACAGTAGATTTTGTGTAAAAGGATATGTCTTGACAGGGAGCAGAGTAAGAGCTTTATTTTACATTTTCTGAGTGCACACATTTCTTACTTGACATGTGCAATGCCTCTGATAATTTGGATGATGGTAATATAAAACAATCCTGCAGCAGTGTCCTGGCATTAGGAATGAGTGAGGCTTGTGCAAAAATTGGTTTAGCCATGGTACGATCTTAATTCACTTTATTGTACTGCAGTCATTTTGTGTACCCTCTTCTATGCCTTTAAATCGCAGGGAAGGCGTCCCCAAGAAAAGAGAATTTTCAGAGGCTGTTCTTGTCGAAACCCAATTATTCCCCTGCTCCTGCTACTAATTGTCTTTGATACAATTTCTTAATGAGTTGATTTCTGTGATAGCTTATGGAATTATTATACAACAATATATGTTTTTATTTCCTTGCTTGCTCCATTTTGCGTTTTACTGCCGTAATCCAAGGGTGATGTTGTTGTCCCAGACGTTTTTGCCATCTGCACCTTGCCTCTGAACCACAGGAAAGCAGAACAATACATGCCATCTCCTTCAGCAGTGCTGATGTTGCCTCTGTTGACAAAGTCCTAACCTCAGCATTTAGGAAACCTTTTCAGAGGTCACCTTGAAGGGCATATTGAAGTGCAAACTGAATTGCATGTTAAATTGGTAAATTATGTAAATGAAGCAAAATGGAAAAGATGTGAAAGCTCGTTGAAGATATTTGAGGAACTACTAAAAGTCTTTATCCAGAGATATAATGAAAGCAGAAAGTCACAAAAGCATGTAAGATTTTGATTAAGAACCAGATGTTTGTCAGATTTATCACACAAGACATCTAGTTTTTCTTTTAAAAATTCAAGAGCAAAGGAGTTGCAACAAGATTTGAATTCATCAAAATGGTTGAAGGGATATTTAAGAGCTGTGAAGAGAATCAACGTTACTCTCTATGCAACAAGCACACCCAAGGAAATGTCCTGTAGATTTCTTTCACGTCCACCTTTTTCTATGTGAATAGGAAATACATTGTAGTTGGCATAAAAGCAGCTGGATCTGTGCAAACTAAGAGAAAAAATGGTTTTTTCAAGGTCAGTCAGCTTGGGAGGAAAAAAAAATTCTTGTCTTTTGAGGACTGTGAAGAAAATGGGGATAATGTACTGCATACCTTGAAGTGGGACTGATATTTAAGTAAATGTCAGCAGAGTGCCCTTGCTGCTGCCACCACTGCAGGAGACCATTCAGCAGCCAGGTGTGGCTTCCCAGGGCTGGATGTCCTGCTGGAAGCCTGGCTGGTGCTGGCTTTGACACTGGTTTATGTACAGAGGGCACAGGCAGCTCTTTCATAATGACTGGTATCACTGACAGCAGTGAGGATTGCTTCTCCCACCCTTTCGGCTCTGTTCACGGAGGTGTCAGTTTGCATGTGAGAGCTGCAGTGAGAGATGATTTGGTGAGTGAGACCAGGACACTGGAACTGCTTCTGGATATCACAGTTTTACCATATCCATTTAAAGCCTTTTAGGAGTTTATCTGCACGGTGCAGTATCACGTGTCAGCACAGAATGAATGCACAAGTCACCACTTTGTGTATGGTGAAATCCTGCTCTAAGTGAATTCAGTGGGAGCTGCCTGTTGTCTTTCATGAAGCTCTTATCCCTAATTTTAGTATTTTTAAATCTCTTCCCCACTTTCCAAATTAGTGATCCAAATAATGCTCGCTTGAGTGTGTGGAATGATGTATTCCAGTGTTGTAGGAGATCTCACTGCCTGGAAGCTGCAATGATCTGGGAGTTTTGTTCTCAAGCATAATGTCTTAATCTTGTGATGCAGAATGTGTGGGATGCTGTTGCCTGCTAAGAAACTGGTTGAATGTTGGCTGCAGAAAGATCATACATTTCCAAAAGAAATGTAATTACTGAAATATAGATTCCTCTGGATGTTAATTTCCTAATCTCTGCTGTGGCAACTTGGCTTTTCCATCCATGTTCTCAATGACTGTGCAGGATCCATGCTAGAGTATGGAATCACAGAATTGTTTTGTTTAGGAGGGACTTATTGATATGAAGTAGTCTAAGCCCCTCTTCAAGCAGGAACAGTGAGAGCAGGGTGCCCAGGGCTGTGTCCAGTTGGGTTTTTACTATGCCAACAGATGGAGGCTCCACAGTCTCTCTGGGCAACCTGTTGCAGTGTTGGAGCACTCTCACAGTGGCCTTGTTTGCTACGAGAGTGCATTTCTGGCTCGTGGTCAACTTAATGTCCACAAATTCCCCAAGGTCTTTCTCTGCAGAGCTACAGGTGTCAAAAGCTGTATAAAGGCAAAGGAAACAACATCTCCTGCTCCCCCCTCACCCAAAGAGCTGGGTTGCATATTTTAGAAAACTGTCATGTTAGTTAAGTGAGATTTCCCTTTTGTAAACCCGTTCTGACTGCTCCCAGGCATCTTTCTGTCCTTCAGGAGTTTGGAAAGGATTTCCAGGGACAGAGTGAGAATCCCCAGCCCATAGTTCCTGGGTCTTCTTGATTGCCCATGATGAAGATAGGAGTGGTATTTGCTCTCTTCCAATGTTCGAGAACTCTCCAGCCTCTGGTGGGGCAGACTCCTCTCTTGTCATGTATGATACTGGCATTTCTTGTTCAGGACTTCCCATCATTGTGCTGGCAAAACAACATCCCAAGCACTGCCTGCCAGGGCACTACAGATTCTGCAGCAGATGAAATATTTATCTGTTAACACTCCTATTTCAGCCTTTTTGTCTCATTCTGGGTATTAATTTTAGGCATCTGCTGCAACTAGTCACCACTTTTCACAAAAATTATCTAAATTAAGTGTATCTGAAATCTGCATATCTACCAACCATTTGACTTCATTTTTTTTGGTTTTATGCTAATTTTTTGAAGGCATATAATGGCAAAAGCTTTCCAATAACAAAATGCACCCACTGGTACATACCATAAGTTTGAAGTGATTAAACAAAAGGAGAATATTTGAGTTAAAATTGAACATGCTTTTCCTCAGTGATACTTACTGAAATGACGCCCTTTCCAATTAGGCTTTGACTGTCAGTTACTTGGAATTGCTTTTCAAAAATACTTGGAATTCCTGGAATGTGCTTGATATCAAACTGCTGTCAGGGCAGCAGGGAGAGCCTTCATTCCACATCAAGCTGGACTTCTTGAGGATTTAATATATTCTTTTTGCACATGCTCATTTATTAGATTTTGTGATTGGTTACAGTTCTATTTTTGTATTCATCTTTAAGTATCAGCTAGTGCTATATATGGTAAAATGAAGAATGTGGATTTTTGCTTTCCCATAATTAGTGGGACCACGCAAATTCCATAGGAGTTGGATTCTGGATTCCTCAGGTTCCTGGCTCCTGATCCAGGGCAGCTCCTAGCACGCTCCTGAGACACCTCAGAACTGCTGACATTACTGTGTAGCTCTTTGAGGAGATTGGGTCAGGCTCTCAGATGCACAGTTATACTCCCTGCTTGATCTAGAAATAGCTATGAGAGACTTTCCTGATCCAAAGGCATTCCTCTACCCATTGCAGACATGTTTTGAGCAATGTTTTGCTGCAGTAGCTGGCCCTTTGGAGTAAACCTGTTTGCTGTGTGCCTGGGGCAGCTTTATTCTTCCCTGTGAGGCTGGATGACACTCTCAAGTGACCTGTGGCACGTCCTGGTGTGAATTTGCCTGTGTGTGGTCCCTGCCATGTCCTGTGTATCAGGTAGATGCCAACATCCAGGTTTAGGTGGATATGTGAACCTCTTTCACATGTCTTTATGAAACAGTTTCAGTGCAGGTAAATAACATATTTTAAATCACACAGCTTTTGTGTGTGGAGCTTTTTTTTGGCCTCAGCAGGATGCTGTGTAGTGGTAAAGCCTGTAAGGGTCACATGGTAAGTCCTCATCTATTCCACAGCTTTTATGTTTAGAGTTGATACATCTCATTAATCTTTTTTTTTTTTTTTTTTAATATCATACTAAATTGAAGGATTCCAGTATTACTCTTTCTCAGTATTTTTTGATATAAACTTTTCTAGGGGAGATTAATTTATCAGAGAAGTGTTGAGTAGTCTTGTTCTATATAGATTTTCTTTTGAAAAGTGGCACATTTAGGGACTGAGAAATAGAGCTGATGAGATGCAGTACTTGAAGCATGTTTCTTCAGTCGCAGAATTATTCTCTTTCTCCTCAAAGACTGTTTGCCTTGTTCAGCTTAGCACCATGAATACACAATTTAAATAGTGTGAATTAAGAGGATCAAGTTTCTGATCTCTGAAAGCTTGCAATGCCCTGGTTGCTATGACCTTCCAAGAGAAGAGGACATTGAGAGGTCCCCATGTTAATTCTGACTTGCCCATCAGTTCACCTTCAGTCCTTGAAATAATTTCCCACTGGGAATTTTAGGTTGTAAGCTGATAACTTTTGTTCTGACTGAACAGATTTAAGTGGAGTCAAGAAAGCAAGCATTTGGCACTTGTTACAGAGTTTGTTTTTAAGCAGTTTCTAGGTGCTTTTTGAATTGGTGGTGGTGGAGTCTGATAAAAAGAAAAATTAATGCTGAAGGAAAATTATATTTGGCAGATGCTTAATTACATCCTACCTAATAAAAATGTGTTTTTAAGCTGAGAGTGATTTGGGTGTCTCTCCCTTGTTGACCTGCTTGGAGATAATTCAAAGAGGCTTGAATTTTGAGAGTTCCTGAAAATGCTGGGATGTGGAGTGCCCAGAATCCCTCTCATGTCTGCAAGGCATCTCTGAGGTGGAGTGACCCTGAACAGCAGCACAGTGGTGGCACGTGCTTCAGGGCACTGCCCACTGCAGCGAGGTGCTTCACAAGGGAAGAATTCCCCAGGTAGGAATGAATCTTAACATTCTCTTTTTGTGTCCTGTGACCACAGTGCTGAGCCTCTCATATTCCCTTTGGAATGGGGTTGTACATGGAGGGTAAAGAATGTCTTTGTGTTATTAGGCGTGTAGGTTTGGAACACTCCCTTTGTTTTATCAGGAACTGCCAGCTTAACTGGTCATCCATTTCAAGCTGAAATGGGAGAATAAATTAAACAAGGCTTTTATCTCAGCAGATTTTTATAAAAGTGAGTGGGGAATGAAAGATGGATTGCATTTTATGAAGTAGGAAATTAAATTGACCTTCCACTCTCTAACTTAAAAATCCAGGAAAGCTCAGGAAATGCTCATTGCTTTTTGGATGTACCAGTATCTCTCCTCAGACCTGGATTGTCTCAGAATATACAGGAAGGGCTTTAGGATTTGGGAAGGGTGGCTGTATAGGTCTTTTCCTGCAAATATTTCTCATAAGTGTACTCAGCACCTGAAAGTGAGTTTGTTGATCTGCACCAGATTGACCCTGCAGTGCTGTGTGGCTTCATGAATGGTCCTGGTGAGGGATGAGTCCCCTTTTCTGACCTCTCCAGTCAGCAGCTCTGGGCACTGGCATTAGGTGGGGAGAAAGGGAAGGTTTTATGCTGCTGCCTTTTTCTCAGGGAGCACAGACTGCATCGTGCCTGGGTTGAAGATTGGAGTTGTGGATGAAGGGATTGAGTGAGGGGCTTTACACTTTGCTAGAGACGAATATGAACATGATTGGTCCCCAAGCTGGGAGTAATGTTTCTTACTAGACATTACACAGATTGTGGCAGAAATGGCTCTTCAAGATTTTCCTGGCTGCATTTGTTCTGTCTGTCCCTCTATCCTAGGGAATGCAATCCCATGGCCCCAAGTAATTTAAAGCGATTAAAAACTCGCCCCTAGTGAAAGGAGTGATGAGGGGGATTCTTTACTTATTCCCCATTAGTCCTGAGCAGGCTTGACTCATGAATCCTGTAACCTTGGCAGCAAGAGAATCCCCTTTTGCTTCACTATCTGCAAGGAAATGAATTACACAAGCATAGAAATTCATGAACAGTGAATGCTGCAATTAATTTCGTTAAACTCTCTTTATATATTTAGTTTGAGAAGAGGAAGGAAGGAGAAGCTTATCACCAGCTATGAGTCTGAAGCCACAAATCTCACACAGCTTTCACTTTGAGATAAAAATGAATCTATAAGGAATCCAAAAACCTTTTGTTTATTTTCTATATTGGAAGAATGAGAAATGATGAAGGCAGTAATGTAAAGTAGTGTTAACATCACAATCCCCATATTGAATTGATTAGTGTGGAGGAAACACATTAATAGCTTTTTTATTACTAGCCTGAAAACTTTATAATAGCATTTATTGAAACAGAATTGAAATGTGAATGGCAGAACTTTATAAATCTCAGCTCATATGTGGTGGCCTAAACAGTGTCTGAAAATGTTTCTTTAAAAAAGTCCAGACTTTGAAGCTTTGCAGTTTTCCCCATTTTGTTTTTTCGTTTGCATGTATTAAGCAGGCAGTCATGGCAGAGGAGAGGCTGGATGTAAAGCTGAATGTATTGAATGTGCAGATATTTTTTCTTTATGGCCAAAACAGGTGCATGTAAATGTTCCATCAGCACACCCATTAAGTTCCCAGTGGTAAATTTAGCCATAAGCATTTGAGAGGTGCTTACTCTGCATTTAATTTAGAGCTAAAAAAAGAAGTAGGTTTATTTAAAATGCATTACAGTCAGCTTATTTAATATTCTTATTCTCATATATTCTTATTCATTATTTATATATGAAAAATAAATGAGAAAGTCACAGGAATACCCAGGCAGCTCAAAGTGATGAGGATGGTTATTCTAAAATAGGTAAAATCTGGCTTAGCAACCAGCCAGTCATTTTGTGATCATGAGTGAAACAACCTCACAGAAGTCAGAGAGCGTCTCCCAGACAGCGTAACCCTGTTATCCTCTTTTTGAATTGTACCAAATATTCCTAATTTTTCATGTTGTTGCATAGTTTTGTGCTGTAGGGAGTTCTAGCTTTGTTTCATCCCTTTTTCTTTTTTTTTTTTTTTTTTTTCTGTGGGCAGGAAGTGTTAATTCTTGTGGCACAGCCTCACTTTGCAGGGACTTCTGCTTGTGCATCACCCACCTTTCCCTGACAACACTGCTTTGCACCTCATTTGGAGTTGTGCTTTCTTTGGGAGCTGCACTGATGTCACTTGTGTGTGAAATGCTTTATTTAGCACATCTATTCAAAATGGGTGGCCAGAAGCAGTAATTGCTGGACAAGGGAAACAATGGTATGGTAAATAAAGTGCGGTAAACAAACCCACTACCTGGAATCTAAAAAGAAATAAATCCCTTCTGTGTGGAAAGCTGCACTGAAGGGAGAGGGCTACAAAGCATGAAGGAGATTCTTTGTGGTAGGATCAGATAGGTGCAGGCCCCTGAAAAGTGTGCTTGGATGCTGTTTGTTTGGAAACTATCTACTTGGTAAAGTTTGGAATAACGACACACTAAATCCTTAAATATGAATCAAAATAGAGTCATCATCTTTCTACTGTTTCAGCATGTCCTCAGCCAGAATCATGGGATTCAGTTTCATGAGGAATTAAATATCTGTTGTGCTTTACTTGCTTTGGCATGCTTTTGTTTATTCCCTTGTCTTTCATAGGATAGAGTTCTACTGCACCCCATCCTTACTATATCTTTGTAAACGAGAAGAAAACAGCTTATTCCTTACGCTTTTTCTTGAGATTAGCTGTATTACCTTACCCAAGTTTTAGAAAATAATTTTAACAACTTAAACAACTCTTCGTGGATTGTTCAAAGTGACAGGAGAGAGAAAAACTAATTTTTTTCCCCTCTCTGTTTTTTTTTTCCTGACGAAACAGTCTTTTGTGGCAAAAAGGAGCACTTCTTTCCACCCTAATCCCTTCCTATCTAGTTTCATCACAAGTCACACTGCATTAGAGTCCTAATGTTTCTATCAATAAATGATGGATTTGCCAATGGTGATTTAAGTTTAAAATTACTTGCGAAAACTTAATGAAGCCTGCAAATCACGAATTAGATCTCAAAGAAATCATCTCTGACAGTTAAAAAACTACAGGGCCAAAGTAATTTCAAAGGTGGCATTTTTCTCCCCTCTGTAAATTATGTATCAGGGCAAAACACAGGTGGCTCTGTAGACATTATTATGAGAGTAATAGCAAATAGCAATTTGTCTCTTGCTGCCAGAGCTTTCTTTTACTGGTGTGTAGTGGGGTGGGTGACATGCTCCTGCAGAAGAAAATTAATCTCTGCTGCAACTAGTTTTTCTGAGTGCCAGTCTGCTTCTTCTCTGTTTGGGTTTGGGTTTTTTTCCATTGGTTTGAATGATGGTTTCTAATCCCACTTCCCAGTCTTCTGTCCTCATTACCAAGCTGCTCAGACTGCTGTGGACAAAAATGATACCCTGAAGCTCTCAGTTATTGTATTTTTAAATGAGGTTATATTTTTATAACCCCAAGTTTCCTTTGCAGACTTAAAGTGTCCCTTTTGGCCCCCACTTTGCCTGTGTAGGACAGGATGCTTGGTGCTGTTTGCAGTTTCAGGAGAATTGCTTTTCTCAAAAATGCACGTGGGGGATTTGCTCTTGCTTGGAGCATATTCATTTAGTTAATTAGATTTGTGAAAGAAAATTAAAAGTTTCCTGTCCTAAATTCCGGATGTTCAATGCAATTTGCAAACGGTTATAAATCTATCTAAAATAGCCAGGAGATCCATAGTTATGCTATTGATTCTGTCCTTTCCTTTCCCTCAAATCCAAGGAGATAAGAGTTGTTAAAGCTCTCCCCAAAAAAGAAGATGGGTGAGCAGAGAGTGCTTCTACTGCTTCAACAATTGTGCCCATAGACTTCTTCTCCTGCCTGTTCATTTTGCTTGAATTGACCCTGCAAATGAACCCTTTTTTCATCAAAATTGGGGTTTATCTTTTCTAGCATTAACAATTACATTGGGTGTTTCAGAAATGGTGTGTGTTTTTGTGTCCTCAGGTATTTGTTGTGAAACAGTACTCCTGTGAACACACAGCTTTCTCAAGTTTTGAACTATTTGTTAAATGATTTTATTTTTCTTCCCTGTAAGTTGTCTGAGTGGGAAGAAATTCAGCACTGGCTGATTAATCTGAGCATTTCTGTTGTCCTGTTTATGTTGTAGAAGGAATGGTGAGCACAGTGAGGTTAGTAATTGAAGCTTGTTTCAGTCCTCTCAATTACTCCATGTATGCTGGGTGTCATTTTTCATCTGCAGAGCTGCTTTATGCAAAAGCTGAATATCTGTTACTTCTGATTTGCATGGTTTCAGCTCTGTTTCCAAGATTAGATTGTCTGTGGCACATTTATCTATTGACAAATTGTTAGTCTGCGTGATGAGACATTCCTTTTGGCAAGAGGAATGCTGTTCTTCATTGCTCAGCCTCCAGGTTACAGCACTTGGCATTCTTGACTGAAGGTTTCTTTCACAGATTTCTGTGTGTGTTTGGCTGTGAGGCCAGTGGTACCACTAATGTGAAGTTAGCAAAGAAACTATTAGTGCTCAATAAAGTCTGTGCATGGGGATGTGGCTTTGCAGCTTCAAAACAATTGGAATCCAGTCCCTGTCCCAAGACTTTCTGCAGTGCTGTTGGAGCCCTCTGTGTTTTAGTTGTGAGAATCTCTCTGAGTCTTGGCTGTGCTGGCAGCAGAGAGCACTGGCATATTTCTCCTTTGAGTGGGAATTTCTGCACTGCCATGTTTGCCTGTGGTGTCACACAGCCAGTTTCCCAAAGCTTTCCATCCTCCAGGGGCACTCTGACTCCTGTGAGATTTACATCCCACGTTCTGTCTTGGTGATTACTGAGTCTTTCCTCCTGTCAGAGTTGGTGCCACTTGATCTTTTGACTCAGTGGGGTTTAAGAGTTGTGCTTTTCCTTTTCACTGTTAATATACTGCAGCACTTCAAGTGATGCTGATGGGTTTCACCATTGTTAGCTCTCTTGATGACTTCTGAATTTTCCAGCATTCAGAGACAGGGATGCTGACCAGTGACCTGACCAGCACTCAGAAGAGTATGTCAGGTTTTTGTATCCCAAAGCAACACTAGATTGAATAGAGTTCTGAAATTACAGTCAACATGTTTTCTGTGTTGATTAGAAAGGTAATTGGAGACACTGTTTTTTTGTTGTTGTGTTTTATTCTTCTTGTTTTGTTGGTGATGTTTTTTGGGGGGTTTTGTTGTTTGGGGTTTTTTTTCTCCATTCGTCTTTACAGATGTGATGGTAAAAATTTCAGTAGCATTATGTCAAGAAGTATAGGAGTAAGGAAAACCATCTGATCCTGTATCTTTCTTTTCTGTTTTGGAAAAGCTATCATAGATAAAGAGATTCTAAAATTTTTTTGACTATTGCATTTTCCAGCAGTCAAGCCCAAGAAAGGTGAAAGTTGGCATAACAAAGACTTCCCCATCTGTTGTCAGATTGTTGCACAGTGAAGCAGTTCTTGTGTGACCACTTGAGAGCTCCTGCTTGTCACAGGTACACAGCTGAGAGGATTTGGTCACTGCCTCTTGTTAAAGTGGTCATACTTGGTGGAAAAAAAAGAGATTTAAATAGAATCTGATTAGGGGAAAAAAAACCCCAACAACCAAAAAAATACAGGCGTATCATAAGAAGGAAATGTTTTTTATAATTTTTGTAAGTGCATTTTGATGCTCAGGTGACGGCACTGTATGTCCAGTGCTTGTTATTTTGTGAGATTCTGAATGAGTATAAATAGTCTAAATAGCAACAGCATCTGTTAAATAGTCCTGTCATCAGCCCATGGAGCTGTGCCAGAGTTTCACCAGAGCTGGGGAGCTGCCAGCCTTCACTGGATGAAATCATGCAAGATAACAATGGCAGCCAGGCAGAATGACAAATACAGCTCTTTCTTCTTACTAAGAAGGAAGAGAGGACTTGCTTTTTGGTTTTTAATATTTTAAAACTTCTAGCATAAACCACAAAGCCTTAACATCTTATAATAAATCCTTTTCTAGTAAAAGCCAAAATTCTCAACTAAAGTTGGTGGATTGGGTATCTGCGGTATTTAACAAACTCCCGTGCCAGTAATATGGGACTTTTGAAAGTACCCCAAAAGCTGGTAGTATTGGTAAAAGTACAAGGTTGCTCCTTTGGATTTAGTGACTTGTGCAGACTAATTCCAGCCTGCAATTTTTTTCATGCTGCTGGGTTAATTTGGGGGTTTGGGGGTGTTTTTTTTTTGTTATTTACAGGTTTTTCAAAAAGCATTCTCTGACTCTTTACTATTTAATATTTAGGTTCTGCTGTTTGTCATCCCAAACCAAACAAGCTGTTTTGCACTCTCCTGACAGAAGGAAGAAAATGTGTTAAAGGAAAATGATTAATGATGAATAAACAGTAGAACTGGTCTCAGACAGATTTTCATTCTTGCTAAAACTGCCTTTTCCAGCATTTATATGCCTGACTTTATGAGCATTAATTGGGCATGGTCTGGAGAGGGTCCTGGTGATCCCATGCCCTGCCAAGCTAGTGTTGCAAATTCTCAGGGGAGTAGCTGGCAGGACAGGTAAAGGACAAAGGACAGGTAAGGGACAGAGTGTTCCTATGAAATTAAAAGAGCCAAAAGACCTCAGCTGTTTAGACTGCAGAATAACCATGGGACATTCATTGCTGAACGTTAAATTGAAGGCACCTTTTGCTGTTTCTCTTTGAGTCCTGACTTTACATGAGGGACTAAAATGTGCTTGCTTGTCCCAGGGGAGTTAAGGCAGCACATCTTGGAGCTGCTCACCTGTGACTCCTCAGGCTTGGCCTGTCCCTGTAGCCACAGTCCTGGGGCTGAGGGCCTGCGGGCTCCCACACTGTAACCAGGGCAGCCACATGAAAGCAGCCTCTAAGATAAATGCCATGGATGTACTGCAGGGCACACGAGCCTGCTGCATATGGGGGCTCTGGAGCAGCTGGCCTCGGAATCTTGGATGCCACAGCTCCCAGAGGACAGCCAGTGTTGACATGGACAAGGGAGATGTGGATTTGGCAGATACGGAGCTCATTGAGAGAACTCAGGCTGTGACTGAGGAGAATTTGTGCCCCAGGTCACAAGTGCCAGTTTAAAAGGAGCAGTGCCTGAGTGCCAGGATGGGATGTGCTGGAGAGACTGATACGTTTGCTGCCAGCTGTTCTTTCAGCATGGATTTGAAGCAAAGGTCAAAGGGCAGGGCATAGGTGACATAACCTGGCATGAATAATGCAGTCCCTATCCATGGAAAACTTGTGGCCTGCTGGGAAGATTTGTAAATTTTAAGACCAGAAACAGTTACAGGCTTCTATGTTCCATAGTGCTTCAATCAGTATTCTTGTCATCAAACTAATTACATCTGAGTTGTAATTTTACAAAATTCTTGAGTCTTGGTTTAAAAGCATCATTGACTGCATCTCATTCCTCAATGATTTGTTCCAAGGATTTATTCTTGCATTGTGGCTAAAATTATGCCTTGTTTCTGTCTTGTATTTGTCTGTCTTAGAAATTCTAACCATTAATTCTCATTATGTCTTTTTGTGATAGAATAAAGTGCTGTCTGCTCTTGAGTACTGCTGCTCCATGCGGGTACCTGAAGATTGCAATTACACTGCTTTTTGACCTTGTCACTCTACTTACCTTTTCCAAGAATGTTAGTCATGTGAAGGAAAGCACACATCTCAGTGATGGCTTTTTATTGTAGGTCTTCTCTGGAATCTTTTCAAGTTTTCAGTAGATTTTTGAAAACATGGGTATCAGTTCTGCAGTGTAGAGGTAATGACAATAAACTGCCTTTATGCAGCCGATGTTGAATAAAGCCATGGCTGTTTCCTCTGTGAGCTGGGAGTTTTGCCCTCAGAGCATGTCCATCTCCATTTCCTCAGTCCTTCCACAGCTTTCCTGCTTTCCAGAATATAGTTTCCAGTCTTGTAGTGTGACCTCACGTGTTTTTTCTTAGATGTCTTTTGGTATTTGTCTGGATAAGCCCTGAGACTCTGCAACCAAGCAGGACAAGTGATATCAGCAGATTCTTTAATGCATGGCAAGTTTTGTGTGGTATCTGCAAAATTTCATTAGCAGAGATTTTAATGCTTCCTTCCATAGCATCAGAAAAGTACCAAATAACTTTGGACCAAAAGCCCACTAAAAAACCCCACTGAATGAATCCTTTGTGGTTTTTTTGTTTGGGTTTTTTTTTTGTTTGTTTTTTTCCTGGTAAATTTTACTTTTTAAAATATATTCAATGTGGCTGCAGTGACTTCTTTTTTTCCCTCTTGTGCCCCCATAGCCTGTGACATTGTTAGCAAATTTCAGTCAAATTTGAGCTCTTCAGAGGGGTCAAAACTACTAAATTTAGCTAGGTAGAGAGACCCAAATGAATGCCCTATAGGAAAAAAAAAGTCTTGGAGCTATTGCAGGCAATGTTATTGAACATCAGAGAATCCAAGGGGGATGAGAGGGAGCAGACAATTTCCACTTTTAAGGAGATATTTGGGATTAATGCTTCTCTTTTGCAAAAAGCCAGTCTCTTAATTAGGAAAGAAGGGCTCATTTTGAAAGATAGAATCCTGAAAATAAATTCAAAATAAGCCAGAGGCAGCTGAGGAGCCTCCTCACAGGTGTTCTTGGGACAGTTCTCACATGTGGCAAATTTAATCTTTCATTTTGGTTCCTTCTCATCTCCAAGGGACAAGTCTCCCTTCTAACAGAGACTGTTCCTGAACAAAGCAGACCATCATGGACAGTGGTTCAGTCTGCCTGGTTTGCTTCCAGCACCGTGGTGCCATTCCTAGAGGAGGCTCTGGCATGTGGCAGAAACTCGTTTGAGGTGCTAAGCTCAAGCACTGCCTGTTTGAAAACACAGCACCTTTGGTGCCACTTAGCAGGGTGGCTGCTGCTTGTTTGGTAAAAGCCACTTTTTCTATGCAAAAACAGCACATGCAGTTCTGTTCTGTGTGCAACATCCAGTCTCTCACTCGGTGAAGGCACTGTCACTTATCTCTGTTTAACATATGGGGTATCAACCATATTTCCTTCTTCATTCAACTCATCTGACTTCCAGTGAGAAATGTGGCTTTGTTCTGACATTACTGGAAATAGAGAACGTTGGAAACCTGCATTTGGTGCCATGTAATTGTGACTGGCAGTTTGTTTATTTGCCTTTTCTGTTATTATGGAAAGCAATCTCCATGTAGTTTATTCATTTGCAGTGACTGAGTCCCAAATCATTCAATTCACTATTAAATCTGCTTTCAGCGCAGTGCATTGAAGAGCTGCAATTGTTTGTTTCATTAAAACAAGGGAGGCATTTAATAGCAGTTATTCACTTCTGTTGCTCTGGTTATTTACCAGCTTTCCAAGACATGTTGTTTACCAGTTTATGATATCATCACTGGAAAGCTTACCCAGGGATTAAGTCCTGTCATTGCAGTTGCTGAAGGTCAGAACACCCCTGGTGTCAGGGTTGTGGGATTGGAGAGGGAATGGTTTCCAAGCTTGCATGGACCCTCATAGAAACATGGGTCTGAGCCACTGGACAACCACATGAGGATGCCAGGCTGGATAAATGTGAGCAAGTCCATTGTCAGGAAGATTCCTGCCAGCTGATGAGCTGGCATTTAGCATTATCCTTTGTTCTTCCAAGTACACATCCATGTGATTGGAAGAAAATGTTTTTTCAAGGAAGAAAAGATAGGTAAGGGGATTATCACCTTCTGGGCTCTTTGGCCAGGCAACTCTTGCACTGGTTTTGTAGAGTTTCTTCCGGGTAGCCAGCTGTTCCTCCAAAGTCCTGTGTTTTTCCTGGACTTTGGATTTGTGCTGCCCTCTCTCTCAAGAGGTGCATTCTGCACTTTTCCTACTTCCAGGCTGAGCAGAGACCACACTGCCACAGGAATGGAGCCCACTGGAGTGCACTTGACTGTGCCTGCTGCTCTGTTCCCTCCAAGGATGATGGTAGTTCTCCTCACAGCATTATTTATTTAAAGTAAGTTAATTTCAGAGAAAGCTTATCTTAAGAATAATAAAGCAGGCTGTGTGCAAACCTCACTTTCCTCTAAGGATTAACATTCCCTGGATCTAGGAAGACACAGCTCTTTCAATCTGTTTCCACTGAATCACTCTTTCCAGATGAGTTTCTCCAGGCAGAGTAGCAGATTTTTACCCTTTAGTGGGTTGGGTTGGGTTTTTAAATGGGTCTCTTAGTTCCAGCTCAGAAAAAGATGGCTTATCAGCAGACATTTGTTTTCCTTGTTCTAAGGAATTGGGAAAACTCCTACCCCTGAGGAAATTAGCCAGCCCTCTCCCCCAGCAGCTTTGCAGTTTGCCCAGTTGTTCCTGGTGCCAGTGGAGCTGAGGTCTGTGTTGAGCAGAGCAGCTGTGACACCAAGAGGTGGCCATGCCCATGCCTGTGAATAACCATAGGAGCTTAGAGCCTTCCCCAGAGTCCCAGCAAGTCTCAGGTGACACCAGAGGCCTGATACCGAGAGGGTATAATTGTTTTGATGTTTGCAGAATTGTTTTTACCTTACAGCAGTGGACAAATCTGTATTTTGGCTTGTATTTTTCTACCAAAGTCATAGATGTATGAGAAAATCAAATTAACTGGTTAAATGGATTTGCACATAGCCCACATTTACACAGTGTGGTGGCCTCATTCATCTTCTCTTACCACAGTGGGAGCACAGGGCATGATTTGCCTTAGTTATCCATCCTCCTTTCATATTTTAGTAGTGCTCTCTCTTATTTGAGTGCTCTCTCATTCACCTTTAAGCTAAGTAAATGAGTATGGTAAATAATTGAAGCCAAGTTTGATCCCATGGGACGACCGCAGCAAATGGCTCAGTGGGCAGATGGCCAAGTTCTTCATCTCTTTGAGCAAAGTGCTGCCTTCCCCTTTCCCAGCCTGCAGCGTCTGCAAAGGATTATGTGTCCAATGTCACTGTTGCTGGTACCTAATCACACGGGGGTCATTCATTGCTACAAGGGAAGTGCCTTGTCTCCTTGCTTTCACTTGCCTCTGCAGTCCTGGAGCCTTTGTGGCAGCTAATTGGATCTAAAGCGCTATTGACATGTGCATCCCTGGGGGTGGGGTGGGTTTGTGCTCTTTTTTGGATCTGGGTGGTTGGAGATAACAGGTTGTTAGCACTCAAACACAAATGCAACCCACCTTTCATGTCTCTTGGCAAACAAAGGCTCAACAGCATGTATCATGTTAATTAGCATCCTTCCAATTTTGCTTATCTGAGGTTATACTGATGACTGTTGAGGACAAATGAAAGTGATTATCTATTTTAAAATTTTAAAAGAAAACAAAAGGTGAGGAGGCTGAATACAAATAACCTGGGAATATGCTCAACATAAGCATAGGTTTTGAAAGGAGCAGAAATCCTTTTTCTGCTGGCCTGGATTCAGTGTGCATGGGATTTCAATACATGAGCGTAATTCAAAGAAGCTTTTACACCCTAGCACAGGTGTGCTCCTGAGGCCACTAGAGATCAAGCCAAAATGACCATTTACTGGGACAGGAAGGAAAGGAGTGAATCAGGACCGTGTTTGCAGAAAGCTGGTGAGGCTTTTGTCACCAAAATCCATAATGGTTAAAAAGAATTGACTTAATAACATGGTAGTTACTTTGCAGTGTCAGGCGTTTGAGTAAGCAATTGATTTGATTTACCTGGCTAGTTTCACCCAGCCCTTTCCCCATGTCTGCTGCAGCATTCAAACTCCTTTGAGACAAGAAGCAGCAAGCCAAGAATTCATATTTAAAGCTTTTATCCCCAGTTTCACTTTTATTCCTTTATTTCACTAAAAATAAAGAAGATTGAGGGTTTTTTTTAAGGAGGTCTTGGACTATCTCATTGAAAGTACCTGTGCTCAGGTGCCATACAGACAGACAGCTGAAATAAGGTGTTGGCTCTGCTACTGGCTTCATTCTCTAAATGAGCCAAGAAACTGCACAGCTGCAGCTTAACATTTTGAGCCTGTGTCTCTGAGCTTGTGATGATGTACTTTATTTAAACAAACCTGGGGACCTGATGCACAAGTAATTCAGCTGTTGCTGTGCCTAAGAACAGATTACATGGCAGTGGCCTCTGGCTACAGAGCAGTGTATTTCCCCTTACACCAGCAATAATAGAAAGCTAAACAATGATAAAATGCCTGTCTCTCCCTCGGACTTTTAAAGGCGTCATTTGGACAAAATCAGGTGCAACTTGCTGGAAACATTTGAATTTGCTCTTGCATGAAAAATTTTGAGTTGCAGAGTCTAGTGACTTGCCATCCTTGTGATCTCCTGTTTAAAACAGAGGAACTAAAGCTGCTGTGGCATTCATTGGCATTTCAATAGTGTGAAAAGTACAGGGATGTTTCAGTGGCTCTTTTTCCGCAGCCTCAGCTGTTTGCTGATGCCTGCACTCGAGCACAAGCAGGTGCTTGTGGGCAGAAGACAGTGACTGAAACTGCATTTAATTATATGCACAAACCATGGCCCCAGGAAACACTGGTTTGAAAAATCCAAGTTCTTCGACTTTATTACTTTCTTATTAAACACTCTTGCAACTTCTTGGTTCTTGCCAGAGCACATAGAGGGAGACTCTTATAGTTTCACCAGCTGCCTGCTCTAGACCAGTGCAAGATGTCCTTGTCCTTTCTGTTACTTCCTGATGAACCTCAGTTTTACCTCTAAGTACCAGGAAGGTTCCTCTCTCTCTCTCTCAGGTTAGAAATGCCATTCGTTGTCTCAGATTCTGTACAAAGGCTTCATCTTCCAGGCTGGGTTTGGTATTCAAATGCCTACTGCAAATTATTTATTACATTATTAACTTTATGGCATGACTGGAGTCAGGTTATTCCTGTTTTACAAATAGCTGAAACAAGAGAAACAGTGACTTTTCAAGACTGTGCAGAGAGCCTGTGGCACAGCTGAAAGGTCTTCCCTCAGCTGACATAAGCCAGTAGGTTTCAGACACATTCGTTCTTTCTGCTCCCAGACCATTTCCTTTGATCTTCTGTTCCTATGTTCTTTACTCTTCTGAAGTCACACAGCCAGTGCCCCTCTCTTGATATCACACACTGCTAGAGCAATAAGTATTTCCACTAAATTATTGAAGTTTAGAAGATCTGTAAAGTGATGCCTGATGTTGGCTTTTGCGGTCAAGCTAGAAGAGAATTCACTAGGTAGTGGGTTTCTGGGTTAAAGGAAGCAATTACAAAAAAAGGCTCACAAAACAAAATGAAAAACCTAAACATTAAATCCTGAAGTTGTTCCATATTTGGGTATAAAGTGAGGAAAGGAATCCCGCAGTGCTGAGTGAAGTGTTCTGGAGATGTGCGACATTGATGATACTGGCAAGAAATTATTATATTGTCCCTTAACTGCCAAATATCACCAAAAATCATGCAGTATCTCTTATTTCCTAAAATCTAAAAATATTTCTATTTAAAGGCAGATAGTGTAAGGAAGATTTCAGTGATGAGGAGAGCGTGGCTCTTAGCTTCTTATAGACAGGCTTGGGGACATCTCATTTAAAACAAGCCTTACCTGTTGGTACAATCAATCTCATCTCTCCTTAGCAGGCAAAGGCTCCCACAAATGACCTTATAGATTAGGCACTTTCTGTTTACATTCGATTTCCCACTGCCTGCTATTTGTAGAGAATGATTATCAAGGCATTAAATTAAAAGTTTTGCCCGGTGGGAAACTATTGGATATTTTGTCATTTCCTTAGAGCCTCTCCTGTTCTGCTGGAGAGGCAGAGAGGTAGGAGAAGCAATCACCAGAAAGGTCAAGAATATTTGCTTACCTATATTGGAACGCTTCTGAGAGGCTTTCTCCAGTTGAGGGGACTTTTTGGGTAGAAGTTTTGTTCATGTTGTGGTAGGAAAGCATTGAGGCTTGAAATTAAAAGTCTCCAGTTGCCTGCAGGTCAGAAAGCTGGGGATGCTGCTGGCATCCTCTGGCCTTTTCCTAAAGGCTATGCCCAATCTAAGTGACATCTCACGCTTTCAACAAGTTCAAAAGGAGTTAATAAGAATCTCCCCAAAGCCTTCTTTTGACCTTTTTTCCAGAGAAGATGACAGCAGAGCCACCTTCCCTCTCAGGGTGCTGGGACAGGGGAGGGACTTTGTGCCTTCAATACTGCTGGAGCTTCAGTTTGATTGAAGCCGTGCATCACACTGGCTGTAAATACTGATAATGCCCGTGCTCTGCACAGACACAATTCTCTTGTTTGCCCAAGACATTTTGCTCAAAGCACTTCCACTTATCAGAAGCAAAATACAGAACTGGGCTTCTCAGGGAGCAGAATTTGTCTTCTTTTTCATGCCTTACCAATAAGTACATAAACTCCAAAGCCTTTCATTTAGACAAGAGACTGAGAGGTCTGTGAAACCACCCCCAGGAACTGAGAAAGCCCCTACAGTCCCCATCTGTAAAACAGAGCTGGAATTAATTATGAACTGGGTGTTTGCAGTGCAGAATGCTTCAGCATGTCTGTGCTAGGCAGGTGTTTGTTGTCACTGTTGTTACACGGTTTTTGTCTCATTCTCATTTATTCTTAGGTTGTCTTATTCAAGGAGACAAGGTGGAGTCTGGCAGCCCCAGGTCCTCTTGAAGAGTGCTGGCTTCTCCAGCTGGGCTTGTCAGCCAGCCAGCCACAGTTCTGCTCCGAGGCTCTGGATTTCTGAGGCAATGAGGGGACAAAGCTGACAGTAAAAACAGCCTTACGTGTACATTGCCACAGCTTAAGTAGCTGCCTCAAGGGAATACAGATTAAGAAGGAAACACTTTTATTTGGCCTGAATTTATATGCAGGCTGGAGTGAGATTTTTTTAAATCTGATGTTTTATCTCAGCTGTAGTTTAGGTGAGGCTCAGATAGATCCCTGCCCATTTTAACTGCATCTAGCTTCCAGCCACTTTTCCTGACCTCTGTGGCAGGTTCTTTCCAGTCCTGCTACATCTCTTGTATTTTTCCGTTCTTCAGTTCAAATACTGAGTTTCCTTCATTGCCTGAAACTCTCTGCACATGACTTGTCCACCTTAGATCAGTATGTTTTTTTTAGAAAGTCTTTGTAATAGGATAGTGAGAGGTTTAAGAGCCCTATTAGGGCCTAATGGAAGTCAGTGAGAAAGTATTGCTGCTCTTTGCAGTAGGAACAGGATCTTAGCTTAGATAAAGTGCAGCAATATGCATGCCCAGCTCTAAGAAGTGCTTCTCCTGAAGGCATGGATTGTAGTGGATCACCACAGTGGGACACATTTAACCTACCAGAAACACCACTGGAACCTGATGAGGCTGATAAGCATGGGCAAGGCTCCAGTATGTCTGAACTCAGGCCTCACAGGAATTTACATGGATGGCATGCCAGCTTCAAGCTTTCACCTCTTATCTGCTGACCAGTGAATCCCAAGGAGGAAAAGAATTTTTCTCTTCTTCACTAACAGATTGATAAAAGGTTCTTGCTGCCAAATCTTTCAGAAACTCTTTTGTCCAAAGAAATCTCTGGTATTCCACATGTCTAAAAACAGGCACCTCATTTAGAGCAACAGTTTGCTTGCAGAGAGTTTCTGTTATTCTTCTTTATGTGATTTCACTAAAGCAGTGATTTGTGAAGGGCCTGGCTCGTGTATGGAAGAATGTAGCAGATTGAAATTGCAGAATATTAAATATAATACTTCAGTCTTGATTTGAGATAGACATTTTGCCTGGCTGAGGACTGGTAGCTCAGAGACAAACAAGGGAAGATGACAGATTGGTGAATATTGGGTAGGATCATTTGTCAGGAGATGTGATGAATCACTGTGGCGCAGCATTTCATTTTCAGAAAGATCATTTTCTGAAAAATTCAAATTAAAGGCAGAAGAGGCAGCTGGGGGTGTTTTGGTAGTTTTCATTTAAATCAAACTTGCAATTAGAATAAAGGCATATTGAAAAGTTCCTGTTATTCTAAAAATATTTTGAGGAAGGAAGAAAGTTGAGGTTAGAAGGAAACAGGAGGACCTGGAAGAGCACTTGCCAGCTGTGCCCCATAAACAGGCCCTGGGTTTTACTTACCCCTCTCTGGTCAAAACCAGTAGGAATCATATATCTAGAGCTTCAAGCAGTGTTTCAATTGGGGGAAAAATATCCATCTGATAACCTTGCGCACTGGTTATTTGAGCAGAGGTCAATGTGCTTTTAATAGGACTGCACGTAGAGACTGAGCTCCTCACAGTGGGAATGAGAGCAGTGCTCCTGTTTAATTTCATCTGGGCTCTTAGCAAGTCCAAGGCTACGTCAACACTGATTAATTCATGCAAGGTAGCACATTAATAACAAATGGAAAGGGGAGACACAGAGGGTGGGGGGCTTCCTGCTGGTCCTTCAGCTGCAGACACAAGTGCCAGGAGGCCAAGGGCCCATCCTTGCTCCCCCTTTCTCCTGAAGGCCAGTGGCCACCCACAAACTCAGTTGTTCTGTACAAGGTTATTCCTAGGGTTTGATCAACACCTTTCTGACCCTAGTGTAAGCAAACAGAAGAGTGTGAATGCTTCAAGGAGTAGCTCTGTGACAAGCAGATTTCAAATCAGCTGCTCTTCAGACAGCAGCACAGTTGTATGTACAGCACACTTGATTAGAAGGTCAGATGGAAACTTTAGTAAAAGACAACTGTGTAAAATCCTACCTTTACCATCACTCAAATCAAGATAAAGTTCTCTCTGTGTGAATATGTGTAAAACTGGTATTTCCAGATGCCTTCCCTGTCAGTGGACATGGAATAAAAAGGTAAAACAATCTGCCAGTACTGTTCCACAACATGTGTTTGCCTCTTTCAAAGTTGTAGCCTGCATAGAGATGAGAGAGAGATAAGGAAATGAGATGTGGGGTTCTATATAAACTGACATCCTCTTCCAAGCAAGATTCAAGTGGGCACTTTATTTTTAAAACAACAAATAATGATGGGTCATACCATGTGCAGGACTTGATGTTGAGGCTTTCTGAAATAGCACTGGGAGAACTGGTCACATAGTGCCTGTTTGCTTGACTAATGCTCTGCTGGTTACTCAGTTTCTGAAACATGGAAATCTAATGCCAGCTGTGTTCCCAGTGTAAAGGCCTTGCACTCTTTGTGCAGGAAAAGTGGTTAATTTTATGAGGAAGAGAGGACTTGCTTTCATGTTGCCTCAGCAAGTTGCATGCTAGTGAGACTCCTCCAGGTAGAAGGAAGATCAGGAATACTTGGTGACACAATCTCTTGAGACCATGTTAAAGCACACATGGATTAACAAAACTTTGCTCTTGATCTTCTATGAATGTTAATTTAATAAATTATCATGTTGTTCTATCCATCTCAAATAGGATGTCAAGACTGCAAAGCAAAACTTAAGTGAGGAAATGCAAACTTTGCATTTTGCATCCTTTTGTTAATATGGCATTTACCCTTCAGATAAGGATTGCTGTTCTCTCCCTTGTTCCATATTAGTGCTGATATGAACCTAAGGCTGGTGTGTAGCTCTCTCACTCTACAGGGCAGGTATTCTCAGGTGAGATAAATTAATATTCAAAATAAATCTTTCATCTTCAAGGTAACAGATCACCTAGCTGGATTTCTGTCCCCACCTGCCCTTAGTTACCCAGTTCTTCTTCACCTCTGTCAGTTTCTGAATAAGAATTAGGTTTTTTCAACAATTAATTTACCTCACTGCCTCTGTAGGACATTAACTAAATTTCCAAGCCTCTCTGAGACTGGCATCACAACCATGCCCTTCCATCCTAATTGATGGCTCTGCTGGAGACCACAGCAGGTCCAGTTGAGACACAGGGAGCTGAGGGTAAGTGCAGAGCTGAAACACAGTTCAGTCTAATTCTTAAATGAATGCTAGGAATCCCCAACACATATAACTTTATCGTTTATTGCCTGTAATTTTCTCAACTAATTCTAAATTTAATGACAGCTTTCAGCTTTGGTGTTCTCTTCTAATTAACGTACCAGTGACTATGTATAATCTCTGTGTAAAGCCAAAAGCAGCTTACACGATAATTACAGGGGGATCACAGCACCTACTGTTCAAGGAAGGCATCCTTGAGACAGGCCTTGAATGATAGTTAAAGGTGCTGAGATTAAGTTGTACTTAACTTGTGCTGTTTCTTGTACTGCCTCAAAGCTCCTTTATTACTGGCTCAACATGATGCTGGTAAACTTTCAGGAAGGAAACAAAAGAACTGGACAGATCAAGCACAGTCTTTTGTACATACAGCAGAGGTTTCCTGGACATGGTGAGCTTTTGAGGTCATAGTATTTTTGTAGAGCCATATTGTTGAGTAACTTTAAATTTTCCCCAGAATAATGATGATGTAGTGGGATGAAAATTCCTCTTTTACACTGTGCAAGGTTCTTTGCATCTACCTTTTTTCCAGCTGCAGTCAGAAAGCAATTCTGACTGTACAAAGCAGAAGTAAAGCCCAAGCGTATGGCAGAAGCAGAATACCCTTGCTGCCTCTGTTAACTCAAAATTAGCATTGGTTACATCATTTTAGACACATGCCCCCCTGCATTGGAATGACGAGTTCCAGAGGGGCAATCACTAGGGGATACACCATGTCTGTCTGTTTTCTAGTATGGAAGAGTACAAATTAACACACTTGGTCACAATTAAAGATACTAAGCCAAAAGGAAACGCTGTGTGTAGGTGAATGTTTTCATAGATAGTTTATTTGCAGACATGAGTGGTTAAACTGCATCCAGTCTCCCTGTAGTACTTTGGTAATTTTGTGAGACAGGAAAAGATGTATTGAGGGGTCTCTGTGATGGGAAACAGGAACAAAATGCAGAAGAGGAACTCCTCGTGTTATTTACAAAGTGTTGGTTAAACTTTTATTCGTTTCAGTACAGGACCATTGTCCAACATCTCTATGCTCCGTTGTTTGTGAAATGTGGCACTCAGCAGATTTTGAGTTCTCTGTCTTTTGTTGTTGGTTTTAGATTGACAAGTATGCTCAGCGGGATCTGAAGAAAGGACTTCACTTGTATGGGACAGATGGAAATATTGGCCTGACTAATGCATGGAGCATCATTCAAACAGATGTAAGTCTGAGCTCTCTCTTTTCTTCTTTACCTTCTGGGTTCTGTAACAGCATGTTCTGGGCGTGAACCTAATTAAACTTCCAAATCCCAAGCCACTCTCTTTCTCCCACCCAGTCAGCACATTAGCAACTAAACTCTCTGCTTTTCGTAACAAGCAGTAATTTTTATTTATTTCTCCTTTGACAGGAAATATCTTCTTCCTTTTAAAAGGTTATATTAAGTTGATGGCTAAATCATGCAGTTTTGTGCTATGTGGAGGGTGAGGGAGCTGGTCAGACAGGAAACAAGCAGTAGCTCCCCTTTGAAGTCAAAGGGATGAAGAGCATAATAGCAAAGGACCTCTTCAACTACTTTTCCATTTCTGTCCTGTCTCCTTTCACTGCTACTGTTGTTCCCACTAGTGAGTCAAAATGCAACAGACCATGGTGTTTGCAGCCTCGTCCTGCAGTCAGTACATTTTCCTTGGAAGAATTCAATCATCTTCCATCACAGGTGGACTGGGAATGTTTTTTGCTGTGTTGTCACTGTTCCTTTGTCCTGATTCTCTGACAGCCCTCTGCCCATGTTCATCTGCTAAGGACTAGTGAGCATTGGCTTCCTCCTCCTGTCCGTGTCTGAGGAAACACCATCACTGACAGTTCAGGTTTATTAGCTCTGTACTTCTTGTTTCATATTCAGTTCAGTCAGTTCTCCTGGGGGTGATCTTTCTGATTTCATGTTCTCGGCTTCTTGAATGAAAAAGTGCTCCAGTTTTTCTTCTGCTTTAGGCAAAAGCACTAGCACTGCCTTGGCTTCACTCAAAAAATCTTGCATAGCCTTCTCAGTTTCTCCTCCGGTGGTGCAAGTGTGGTACACACAGGAGGGGTTGAGTCCTGCCTGATGTCTTAAATGGATCAAAGACAGGAACCTCTCCCAGTGCTCCCAAAGTCTCCTCACAGGGACAATACAAGGTAACAGGAACAACAGGCTGCCAAGAAATGATCTACGAAATTAAAGATTTGAGATCACTAACAGAACAAAAGAACTGATTGGCAAACTCCTTATGCATGTTTGTGTCTGCAGGACCTGTCTGTGTTGAGTGCAGTAGGTTACCTACAACACTCCTGTGAGTGAAAGACAAACACCTCAGGACCAGCAAACAAGCCAATTCCATTCCTGCATCCCAACAACTGCACAAGAAAAGTTATTTCAGTTACCTTTATAAGGCCTCAGCATCTTGCAAAATTGTTAATAATTTCCTCTTCCAACACTTTTTCCTTTTTCCAATACATCAAATATGACAAGGCATCATTTACTGACAAGAGAAATGCATTTTGTGGTGCTAACCTGAGAGTAAGCCGTGCGAAATAGAGATAAAATTTTTAATATCGTTGCTTATATCCAACCGTATTAGAAAGTTTACTCTTTTACAGTAACTTAATTATGTGTAGTAAAAATGTAATAAAAACTACCAATATTAAAATGTTTGCAGTAAGTATTAATCTGCTTTCAGTGACACCCCAAGAACTCTTAAAAGCATATAGCAAAGGTGGGGGGAAAAGCAGTTTTTGGAGGACTCATGGGACATAAACACCATACTTCTGCTCCCCTTTGTGTAAAACAGGTGTAACAATATATGCAATGTCTAGTTCACATACTCAAGTTTTTTCAAAATCTTCACAAATTGATTGGATTCAGAAAAGATTTAAAAGAACAATAAGAATTTTGGAAAGTGATATCATGGTGAGAAATTTTAAATACCATATATAAACAGGAAAGATGAAGTAGTGATGTGATTACAGTCCTTGAAAAGAGAGCAGGACAGAGAAAGGGTTGTGAGAGAAAAGGGCTCTATAATGGATTCAAGAGCTAAAAACTTAAGTTAGGCGTATCTGGTGGTACGATGCCATTGTACAGCAGCACAGTAGATCCTTTTTCTCTAAAGAATAAGACCTGTCTTTTTGCTTAAAGGAAATGGTCCCATTCAGTGACCAGCTGGGGTTTGATTCAGGACTCAGTAGTCTGTGGTTTGTGTACTGCTGCAGATCACAGTCATTTGTCCTGATAATTCCTTTGGTCTTGAAACTCATTATAGAGTGCCTTATAACTTTCAGATGAAACTCATGTTAGCTAACTCCTAAGAGCTCAAAAGATGACAAGAAAATGCCATTCCACGTGCTGTATGCAGCCAGGGGACATCACTCTCTCATGGCCACTGTGAAATTACCATCAGTGTCAAAGTCATTGTGCTCCCCATGCTGGGCACTGAAGAGAACAGTGAAGAGCTCCCACTGATCCATTTTTGCCACTCTGCATAATTGGTTCTCACATGTATCTTTCAAAACTGTGTGGGAATAGACTATTGCAGAGGTGCAGCAAAGACAATCCCATCATGGTTAATTATGTAAAACACTTTGCAGTTGAATAGAGCTATCTAAATGCCAACTTGGGGAGTTTTGTGTAATAATCATTATCTCTTACATCCCTAATCAGTAGAGTGTAATCACTGATTGGAGGATTAGGGTGATACAGGGGATTTTCTGCAAGGGAAGTCCCAGCCCAGGCTTGCTGTTTGCATTCTGTCTCCTAAGGCTCTTAACAAAACCCACAGCAGAGCAACCACGTTGCCATATAGGACAGTGTTTTTCCTAATGGGAGACATCAGTCATTGGCTGAGCCATAGGCTGTGTCTGGAAAACAGCAGCCTC
>VWYP01018067.1:0-19611 GCA_013400435.1 Pycnonotus jocosus | reverse complement strand
AAAAAAAAAAAAAAAAAAAAAAAAAAAAAAAAAGTGCCATGGTAAAAACATGATAGTAACAGAAATCATAATGAGCCCTTGTCCCCTCTGCGTTTGCACTCCTTTTTTTGTAGAAGTATTTTTCAGAGCCTGAGCAGTGGTTAAAGCAGTAGCTTAGACACTCTGGCATAGTTCTTAATTTCTCCCAATTACTTAGATAGAGACCATCCCCATCCTGCATTCATTAGGTACTACTGTGTATGGCAGCTTTGGCTGAAAAAAAAAAAAAGGAAAACGTTTTTCCAAGGAGCCACATTTAGATGGCATTTGACTTCTGTGGGACTGGCCAGTGACAAATCAGAGGGGAGTTTTGACTGGGAGTGTGGATGCTCAGTGCACACAATGACTTGTGTCTAAGTGTGTGTGAAAGGCCTGAGCACCTTTTGAGGAAAGTTTTTTTTCCAAAGCCTTTGTGCCTTGAGAAATGGTTTTCCTATTTTTAACAGAAGCCTACCATTTTCAAGGAAACAAGGCAAAAACAGGGCCTGTCTTTGAAGAGGGTCTGTCTTTGAAGAGGAAGTTTCAGTTTTGGCTGATGCCTGAGCTGTTCATGTTACTGATAAAGGAGCTGGGTTAAGCTGCAAACTTGCAAAGTGTATGAGAGGAAAGGCAGTGGACTCATTTTGCAGTCCTAGTAAGCCTCTAAGTCAGGGAGCTGTTTCAAATCAGAACATTCTATTGATTTCTTTTTAATACCTTCAGCTAACCAAACCCTCAGCCTTTCTGAATAGCATTTCAAACCTTAAAAGGATCAGAAACACAAGCAGATGAATTCTGACTGTCATGACCAAAGACTACGAAAGCTTACAAAGTGATTTTCAAACATGACTAAAATTCTGATAGTTCAGGGTAAGTTACCCTGAACTGCATTAAACTCCTTACCCACCAGGACTGGTTAAAGTCACAGGTGGAGATCATTAGAAAATGAGAAACAGGCATTAATTTTTAAAATGTTGCTTCATCCCCAGCATCTTTGTGATCAATATTTGAGCACTTCTACTTTTAACTAACTGGGCAGTAATTCGAGAAGCATGCAGAAAACCTATTAGCTTCCCTAAAGTGAGCAAATTCAGCTCACTTTTGCTGCTTTGTAATGCCTTTTCATGTCTATTTAGACCACTGTAACTGAGAAGAAATTTGACCCATCTCCCTCTTCCCAGTCATTGATTATATTAGATCAAGCCACACTTTAGAATTACTGCTGAAGTAATCCAAACCACTCATTGAACATGATTTTCGAACAAAACTATATTATTCACCACTTTTTACAGTGATGGAGGAAAAAGGTGTATAGAAGGCCCCCTAACCTGTCTCTAGTTCTTTGCCCCATTCACAAAACCAGAAAACAAGGCATTGCTTAAAAACTGTCTGCAACAAGGATTGAATCTGTTTGTTTTCATGAACCCTATCCCAGCCTGACTGAGTCTGCAGGAATTTGGCAAAGAGGATAAGGTATACTTAGCCTTCAATATTGGGATTACCTGTAAAATATGTACAAGTGTCCAACTCCTTATCAGGAGGTGCACTGTTGCAGTGAGATAGAAACTTTTTAAATAGATTACTCCCTTTTAAAGTGTGTTAGTGTGGGTACCCCAAAATAAGCACTGTTAGTTTGTAATTGTTTCTAAAAAATGTGAATGTTGAAAATAGGAATAGAACTAAGCAATTAGGCAGCCTTGTGTAATTTTATCACTTAACTTGTGAAGGGAACAAGACAGGAGTGTAAATATGACCAAAAAATTAATGTGGTTGTAGCAAGAATCAAGTCTTCAATGCTTTCATGACTGGCATTGGCAGAATATCAACCAACCTTTGTAGTAGAACTGGCTACAACAAACTGCTGGTGACAGACATTATCCTTCATATGCTCTGAGCTTTCTCCATCCTCCAGGTGTAGGCCTGTCTCCAACTAGCCCTGCTTAGAAACCTTGCCAGTTTTCAAGAGAACATTGCTCTCAAATCTAAGAGGACTTTTTTAAAAAGTCCTCCATATTCCCCTTTCTTCTCATGGTCCCTAATCTCCCTCAACAATTTGGCTGCTTACTGTTCATCTGCATCAACCTGGGATTATTCAGCTACTTGTCACAAGATCCAAAATTACTCCTGCACTCTCTCTGTCCTGCTTGGACATCCATAGTGAAGTCTCTGAGTTTGAGCTCTCAACTTATCTGCCTTTCTGGCTTCTAGCTGGACCTCTTTGCTGAATCTGATCTGGTGATCCATTCAATCCCGTTGCTACTCCTTTCCTCATTCCTGCATCTTTGACCATGCATCAGTGTCCCTGCTCCCCAGAGATGCCCGTCACAGAACTTGGCCTTCACTGAGCACTGCTCCTTCGCTTGCTTCTGCACTCTCAGGTCTCTGTGGTGTTGGAACTCTGCTGTATTCATCACCTCCTCTTGATTAGGGCTATGACTCATCCTCTGCTTAATCCCATTGCTCATCCTTCCTTTGTCTTCCAAAGATATTTCTCCTGGTTATAGTTACAGACATTATTTCTTCCAGTCCCAAGACTATTGATCCTGTGTTATGTCCTTCATTTACACCGTTTGTGTCCAAATGCAGCTTATCTTTGCAACTGCATCTCTTCCTATCCTTATGGTTTATCAGGAGTTTTTACTCTTTGGAGTCCCAATCCCAGCTCATAGCCTAGCCACCTCCTGCTTCACAGCCTCCATGGGAGCTGCTGTCCTCAACCCGTTAGGGAGCACTTGGCTACAAAACCCGTGCTTCATCTTCATCTCCTTAGTCTGTCAGACTGACACCTTCAGCCGTGCATTATTATGGGGAGAAGGAGTCTAGTTCTGATTTATGCAAACTTGTGTCACTTGTGTTTGGCCAGAACATCACTCAAGTGTCTCAGCCCTTACCGCTGCACTCTCTACATCACAGATGAGCCACATTTTTAAGGCTTGCTGTTTACAAGCTGTCACTTCTCACTGTCTATCAAAGAGCTGCCTCCCGACTCTAATGATGACAGCCTGCAAGACCTTCTTGTTAGATTTCCAAATAAACCAGCCTTCCTCAAATGCATGCCATGTGTTCCAGGCTGCTCCTACCCGCTTCTGGGACCCGTTACACATGGACCTCCTGTTCTGTGCAGGAACATGGAGGAAAACAAGAAAGGCACAAACTTTTTTTCTAGTTTCATGTCAATTTGTAGAAAAGTTCAAGCCTGTAAACTTACAAATCAAGCATTTGCAAGTGGAGGATTGAGTCCTACTACAGACCAAATCAAAATTCGAAGCAGAAACTTGGAGGGATAGATGTTACTCCAGGAAAGTTTCTGACTTTCTTGACAGAAGAAAAACTGCTATGAGCACTGGAATGTCTCTGTCAAGGAGTACTTTCTGAGTGCTTGAAGCATCATATGATGCATGAGTCAACGTGTGACACCTCTGCCCTCTATGGGTATGGAGTGGCACATTTTGTGTGTGCAGCAAGACCTGAACACTTCATTTCTACTACAGCCTGAACTCTACAACTATCATATAACAAAGGAAAACTCTCCCTGAAGCCAGTGTAAACATCAGGATCTCAGTTAGGTCTTCGGCCCTGGTGATGCAGCTGTCTGTATGATTATGAGTCTCTCAGAAACAAGAGAAGTGGTCTCAATAGGGATGCAAAAAATACTCTTCAGGCTTACATAAAATCACATTTTAAAAAATAAGGTCTTGGCAATCAATTTGGAGACTATGTAGGTGACTGGCATAGCCCCAAAAAAGTATGAGGTACTGTGAATAGCAGAGAGCAGTTCTGCAGCCCAATGTTGTCTTGTTTTACTCCTTGGTCCTGAAGTGTCTAAACACCAACAAATCCATACTTTACATAGGGGTGACAGATGGTGTATACATCCATATGGTAATGAGTCCTAGCTTATTTCCTATCACAGGAATATACCAGTTCCCCAGGGGAAGGTGGCCACAGAGCCATGCCCTGTACCACTGTGTGTTTCTGTACCTTTCATCCCACTACCAAAGCCAAACAGACCTTCTGATTTAGCAGTGTTGTGATGTCTGCACACACTGTGTCGTTGTAGGCAGACACTTAAGGCACAGCTATTACAGCAGCATCAGAGGATGACATTAAAGAACTGCACCACAGAGAGAAGAGGAGGAAATACATTTTCTGCTGGCTGGCAAAGACTTTCAAAGGTGATAAGTAACTAACAGCTTAGTGAGAAATTCGCCTTGTTTACTTCAATCATGATCCCAGTAGTGGGCTGTAGAGATCCCAGTACCTGCATCTCTTGGGTGCTGCACCTGTATTTTCTTCCCTGACAAGCTGCAAACAACTGTTACAATTCTGGTCAGTCAATAACTCAATCTCATTACTTGTCTGAGGTGGTCCAGTTTCAGCTCCTGCAGTGTCCTCCCACTGCAAATAGGGCCTTTGCTTCTTGCATCAGCATTAGCTGCACACAAGGCCATATTTACACGTAGTACAAAAGAGTGGAGAAAAGGGTCTCTTTGGGTAAAGCTGAGGGAGCACTGTATTTCTTTAAAATTTCAAGCCTCTGCTGGTGTAATTGAAATGCACTGAGTGTCAAGCTCCAGGAGGCAAAGTCAGAACAGGCAGAAGTCAGTGACGGATCACACTCACGGTATCACCTCTGTTCATCTTTCTCCAGTTCAGATGCTGTGGAGTCTCCAACTACACAGACTGGTTTGAAGTGTACAACACAACCCGGGTGCCAGACTCCTGCTGCTTAGAATTCAGTGAGAATTGTGGGCTCCATTCCCCAGGGACCTGGTGGAAAGCGGTGAGTAGCTCTGCAGCACACGGCAGCAGCTGCCTTGCAGCCCAGGTGAAGGGTGGGCAGGCAATCATTTGCAGGGCTGCACAGATGATCAGCTGTGCACCTCAGTCATCTATCCTAATTCACCTTTCATCAGGTGCTTTCAGAAGGCTCTTGTTGAGCTGTGTGGCCTTTGACCTGTAATGAAACCCCCTGTTTAGTTATTTTTATGAGCTGGTTTCCTTTCAGTAGGCTCAAAGCTGTTGTTTCACATTGCAGACAGGTCCATTCCAACACTGATCCCAGCACAGACTAGTGACATCTGGCTAGGAAATGGCAAGAATGTCCTTTTTTTAGTGTCCCACCTACTAGGGTCAGATAACAATAAAGGCAAATGGTTTGTGCACACACTGGCCCTGGAGCAGCAGCCAAAGTTTATCACAGCCCAGGCAGTCCTGAGGCAAGAGGGCTGTGAGGGCCTTGAGCACTCCTCTCCCACCAGGAGCTCCCATTCAGAGGCTTCCCCTGCACACAAGAGTGGGAACTGTTCCACTGAGTTGCCAGCAGCATCTTTTTTCATTGAGTTTCTGCACTTGCCTGTAATCAAATTCAAAACTCCATGGGATAATTTCCCTACAATGGCCTCAGCAAGATCTTTCTGGAACAGATAGTCAGAGCCTAAATATGTCTCTGAAATTAGCTCAGCAATTCTTTGTGCTAATTACAGGTAGTGCAATTACACAGGAGGGGTGTGGAGTAAGGCCACCTGACGAAGTGGAATTACATCTAAGTTTTGCTGGTTCTAATAGTTTGTGAAGACAATGAGTAAAGCTCTCTTGGCCACTTTTTAGTGAGATTTCACATGCATGGATTGGTACTCACAGAAGCTGGGTTTACATCAAACACAGCTTCCTTATACTTCTTGAGTAGCTCCAGTTAATTTTTTTAATTTAAGGACTGAAAAGTTCTTCTGTTTTATTCAGAGTAGCAAGAAAATCAGTGCAGGTTAACCCTCTGGCTTCTGAGGGGCATTAATGGTTCTTCAAAAATGTAAAAGCTCCTAACTGAATGCTGAATGATTCTTGGCCATGAACATTTACAAGACAGGGGAGCACTGTTTTTGCACAAGGTTGTCTTACAGACATGATTATTTAAAGAAAGGTTTCACTTGGGCTAATTCCACCCTCCCCAAAACTGGACCAGTAAAACAGGTCTACAGCTACTGCAGAATTTAAAGCAGGAAGAAAACAATGGAGGAGTGCCCACAGTGCCGTTTGAAATGGTGGAAAATGGTATGAAATGGGCCCATGTGCAGCCACTGAGCCACTCACACTGGGACTGTTGGGTTTCACATATCTGTATGTATTACAAGAAGTGTTTATTTTCCTGAAATGTGGAGAAAATGAAAGCATCATTGTAAGGTTCTAACTGCTTTTGGTTGGGTTTTAGAGGGCAAAGAGGACCCAAACCCAGTGCTTGCTTATTTGTTGTAGTTTAATTTCAGCTGGCTACTAAGCCACACACAGCTGCCTGCTCACTTTCCCACCAATGGGATCAAGGGGAGAAGCAGAAAAGTAAAAGTGAAAAAAGAGTGGGTTGAGATAAAGACAGTTCAGTAGGGAAACCAAAACCCATGCTCTGTATAAGCCGTGCTCAATGATAACAAAAATATCTCCAGATTACCAACCTTGTGTTCATGACAAATCCAAACACAGCCTAATACCTACCACTGTGAAGAAAAATAACTCCACCCCAGCCAAAATCAGCAGAGTATTTTTAGTTACTGGCTGAATTTATATGGAGCAGTGCTCTTGCAGCATTTTTAGAGGTGCACTTTTTTGTGTCACTGGGATTAGTACTCCATGTTGAAGCTTCAACCCAAAAATACACTGTAGTTGCTCTAGCACTGAAATGATAACCCAGGCTACCTAGCAGCTAGGTCAGATCTGGTTTTTCTCTAGCTGTATATTCCCAGGAGAGTAGAGCTGTATTTAGGGCTAATACAATATTCTTGGTTTGTTGTTTTGTTGTTTGTTTTTTTTTTTAGCCTTGCTATGAAACTGTGAAAGTATGGCTCCAGGAAAACTTACTGGCAGTGGGAATCTTTGGATTGTGCACAGCTATGGTGCAGGTACAGTTTAATGCCAATTTTCAAATCCTAACTAATTGTAACTAAGTAACCATACATTCAGATATATATGTATACTCTGCTCAATCAGGTTTTAAATCTTGCAGAATTTTCCTCTACCATCATACCACCATTACTAAGTACTTTGTGTTTTACTTTAGTTAAAATATTGTGTACAAGTTACAGAACTAGGAATACTGCAGAGCTAGCACTTTATCAAGTGGTTTATCTAAGACTGAAATTGGACTTGGGAGGGGAGGCTGGACTCCAGACACCTAGTCAGGGTAGGATGAACTGCCTTTAGGGTGCCTGTATTTGTCCAGTTATTCTCCAGAGAGAACTTAGGCTAAATATCCCACTTGAACATTGTCTGGAGGTAGCTTAAGTCTTCAGCCTCATTGCTGGGGTAAATTACAAATCAAGATGTGGTGCCCATTAGTCAACCTGTGCTCCCTTGCTATTAATGACAGGGAAATTCAGTAGGTATGACTGGCATAGACTTGCCTATCAGATTTTTGAATTGCAGTTCTCTCCTCTGTGACTTTGGTCAGAGAAGAATCTGTTGTCCACCACTTTGTCTCTCATGTGCCTGTGCCTTTAACCCAGCCTGCTGTGGTAGTGCCAGTCTAAGCACCAGTGGCACAGCCTGAGGATATATGGGTGAAAGTTGTGCTGGAGCTCAGGCTGGTTCAAAGTCCCTTTCCTAAATTCAGTGAAGATCTGGCTTTAGTTTCCAGCTCCCCCTCTCTCACACTCAACATGGAAGCACAAAGGATGGCATTGCTAAGCTAATTAACACCATGTAACTGCAGATTAACCCATGGTTGGTTTGGTTGGGTTTGTTGTTTTAATTTTTCCTGCTATGCCACTAGCAGCAGCAAGAGAGAGTCTGGGATCAGTATTCTACTCACATTCCCACTAATGACAGATTAGGCAGAATGGCACATATCTTCCTCTCTCATATGTCATGTATTGGCTGCAGCTTATTAATGCAAATGCCTGATGCCTCACAGGCCCAAATTGAGGACAGTTTGGGGTTTGTTCCAGTATAGTAAGCAGATATGCTTAGAGAAAGAAGCACAAGATCATATGGCAGACAGACAATTTATGACTGTTGATAATACATTATCATAATTTAAAAAACCAAACCAGCCTTTGAGCATCCATTCAGCATTTAGGGTATCTTTAAAGGACACACAAAACCCCCCAGCAGCCCATGGTCAGAGTCCTTCTCATAAATACCCTAAATACAATAAATTTCTAAGTTCTTTCTGACAGAAAGACATTGCTAGTTTGCATGAGAGGAAACACTTCAGACAATTTAAAAATGCAAATTCATATTCCAAGTAAATGCTGTGCAATGCAGGGAAAACACCTCAGAACACAACTGATTTTTAATCTGCCTTCCAGCTGCCTGGTGTGATTGAATCTACCTGATGACAGAAGTGTCTGTGCACTGTCACATAAATGAGCTGGGCTCCTTCTCTTGCTGCTGTTTCAGTTTTGTTCTGGCCCATGGCATGTGACAGTTTTTCATGTTAAGCATCTTATAGAATCATACAGTGACATAATTTGAAGGACATACAGTACAAGAAGAATCTTCCTCAGTTGTGCATGCTTCAAATTATAACCCAGGTTCAGCCACCACTGTTGTGTTATGTAGCTGTCCCCAAAGGTGTTCCTTTGCCAGGAAGCAAAGGCAGAGTTCAGGGATACTTCCAAAAGGCCAGGGCTTGCTATAAACAGCACACCAAAACCTAAAAATCTGATTTCACTGTGGAAGTGGGAGACTTGAGGAAGATTAACATCTTTATAACCCTTTTTTTACTTCATAAATATAATAATCTGTGTGTGTATTCATACATTCTTTCAAAGTACTCATTAACAGGAACTATTACTCATGTAAAGACTAAATTTGAAGTGGTCAAATTAAGTGCTGAAAACAGAATTCATACCCTGACATTTTCTACCTGGCAGACCTTCATTTCATTGACAACTCTTACAGTGGTGTTGCAAATGGAAAGTAACAAGCACTTAGTACATTCAGATGGAAGGAAAGTAAGACTCTCTCTCCCATCCCCTTTTGATGAAGTAATCTACCAGAGGCAGCACAACCAGTCAGTGCTTGGCTGGGAGAAGAACCCCCACCTCCCTGCTGCTTCTCTTGAATAGGCTGAGTAGAAAAACACATCCATTGTTGATGAGGCATTGATGGCCATGATTAATGCATGTTCAGTCTCCAGTGATTCCCCCACAGGGACCTGTGCTCACACACGCTTGGAAAAGTAACGTACAGTCAAGTAAACCACAGCATCCACAGGGCCAGGGATTAACCCAAATGTCTTTCAAAACAACAGCTACAGAGATACCCACACAACAATACCCACACAGCTGTGGATTGCTACTATAAAGTATTTTCAAGCAAAAGGCATCCAAATTTTTTTTCAATATATCTCTTCCCAGTATCTGGTGGCTGCTCTTGATGGAGAAGTCAACTCTCCCCTGCTCTCACCGTTCATTCTGTAAGACAGCAGTGCAGATAAGGACAAAAGGCAGACAGACTCTAGGAATAGAACAAGGACGTGAACAGGCAGGAAAAGCAGTATGTGACATGTCCTGTGTGTGAACAGAACTAGTGTCATGCTTTTCTCTTTTTTTCATGTTGTTTGAATAAAAAGGGGTTTTTACTTACTGACAAACGATTGTTTGTTGTTTCTTTTCTCTTAGATTCTCGGACTCACCTTTGCAATGACCATGTATTGTCAGGTAGTCAAGGCAGACACCTACTGTGCATAGATACCATTCCCAATCTTTCTGCTTCTCCTCCAAAGGACACAGGAGAAATCTCCTTCATGCTCATTCATCTGACCTTTTTTTCCCCCCTTTGTACTATAAACTGTGTATAATGCTATCTTTCTGAAGATTTTGTGAATCACCCCACTTTACTGAAGGAGGAAGAAAAGAAAGTCAGTACTTGAACTGGCACAGGTAAGAAGCAGCCTTGTCTTTAGGCAGAGGAAAACCAAAAAAGCAATGGTTCCTTTTCCACAGCCTGTGGCAAGGCGAGAGAGGCTGCTTACGAGGGGCTGACTGCAAACCCATGTTAGAAAAAGATGGCACTGAGGCAACCTCTGCAAAAGCTGCCAGGCTGCCTTCCTGCACTTCCCAGTCTGGAAGAGAGGATGTAGAAAAGAAATGTTCTTCAGCAAGAAGGTACAGAGTAGATAGCACTGAATGCAATTGTAATTTTACTACAGTTTGCACACAGCTAAAATCAAGATCAAGCAGCCCTGCCTCCAAGTGTCTCAAGATGATTTTGTAGGAGAGGATCATCTTCAGAAATCCATTGTTTTAAAGGAGTATTTTTAATCTTACGCGCTGCAACGTCAGGCTTTTAATCAGAATCTGTACAGTGAGATCCTGGCTGTTAATGGAAAACAAATTGGACATTGCCTCACTTCCTAATTGCCAGTGGCATATAGATGGTTGACTGCATATGTTATATATATTACATTCATAAACACATACTTTTCTGAAAGGAGGTGAAAATACCCAGCATCTAACCTCAGAAAGGGAAAACCTTTCTATCCTATTTTACATTCCAACTGAAATAACCAAGTATTATTTCTTGTACAAGGCACTATCACTTATACCTCTGGGAAACAAGTAATTACTTTCAGCTGTATCTTCATTTCAGTAAACAACTTGTGAGTGGGCTCTCTCTGTCAGTCTACTATGGTTTTATTTTTTCACCATCCCCGTTTCAAGTAAGTCTGCCAAAAAATATCACTCATTTCCACGCTTGAAGATGTGTACAAAGCTGTCAGCTGTTCCTTCCCTGAAATGTCACCATTTCATTAATTTACTTTGGGATAACATCATCTGCAGGTATGATATAGAGTTTGCCTTGCTGAGGAAAAATCTTTCGCACATTGCTCATTTTTCTGAGAGTTATTAAGACTTCAGATGCTTTTATGCTTAGCTTTTTTTTTTCCTCCTAGCTGCACACTGACAACAGCCAAGACACATCAGTCTCTGTTAGAACTGCAGTCACTTCTCAGTGCTCTTTTTCAGAAGCATTTTGCTTCACCTAGCTGCTGGCTAGAATATAATCCACACTTTCTGGAATATCACAGAATCACAGAAATTTGCAGAAATCAAAACCATAACTTAGCTTAACCAGGGAACAGCCACTCATTGATAACTGAAGTAATTGGTGTAGTACCCTCCTGTGCACATCTTCTGCTGATGAGGTTAAAAATCAGCTGTGTGCTGTTGTTCAAACAAATAATTCCCTGCCAGCAAACAGCTCCAGGTAGTGCATGTGTGCCAGGGAGAAGCTGAAGCACCCCAGGGAAATGACACAGCAGGGAACAGGCAAACAGAGCAATGCAGATGCCCTGCTCCCTTCAGCCAGCATTTGAGGCGTTCTCAGCCACTGTCACTTAGAGCAGAGAGCTGATCATGGAGCTGTGTGTTCCCAGGAAGCTGAGTGCAGCCATTCCTGCAGATTGGAAGCATGCATCAAGCTTATAGAGAAAGTTACCCTGCTTACAACAGCAGGTCTCAGCTCTGAGCGACATTTTGCGTGCTTTGATTTAAAGGCAATTTCCAGCACAAAGCGGGACTTGCCAACCCACAGCCTACTGAGCAATCTCCTTTACACCCATAACTAACCCTTCTCTGGACCTACATTATTTGACAGTTTCACTCTCACTCATTAGATTTGGAGTTTTTTGGTCTCTGCTGATTTCCTGCAGTCTTCTCACTCTCAGGCATGAGCTACTCCGTATCTTCTGGGAAATTGCTTAGGACAGTCTGGTGTTTAAAGGAGCAATTACCTTCCAAACTGTAACCCCCCATGGGGCATTTAGCTGTGCAGGCTAAGGTAAAAGTCATGTATTACTTGTGTGCATTTTATATGGCTTCCCAACCACTATCACAGCAACCTCCCCACCACTAAAGGATTTCCCTTCATGCAAACAAGCCCCAACAAACCCAAGCTGAGCAAGTAGCCCACACAGAGGTACCCTGTACTCCAAGCAAGAGGCTCACTCGACGAGTTGCAGTCACCACAGCCTCCATGCTCTCTGCTTCTTGAGCCCAGAATGACCTGCAAACTGTCCTGCTCTGCAAAAGGTGGTGTAGGTTTGTTCCTTCCCTCTCTCTGCTCTGTTCTTTTCTTAACCTGCACAGACACAGTTCCAGGTTAGCGGTACCATTAGTTGTTGCCTTGGTTTATATTTTGTACACAGGGGTGCTTCTGCTGACAACTCTGAGTTTCTACCACTGAAAAGCAGCATGACAGAGTGATGAATACATTCATAAAACATTGATTTTCCTTTTTTCGAGACAGATAAAAGGTAGACAAGTCTATTTGTAGTGATCCCTGCCATTAAAAATTAACACAGAGACAGCAGGCTGATGATGGTTCAGCTGATGGGAGCAAACCATTGTGCAGAACTCCCACACAGAGCAACTCTCATCAATTTGCTTGATAGTGATGTAGGGAAAAGAGAGATCACAAACTCTTTTCCTGTGAGACCCACAGTAATATGTGCTGAGCTCTTAGAGAACACTTCTAGACTTCAGCTAAAGCTTCAGTGGAAACAAAATATGAGAAGCAGACTGGAGACAAGTCACATTTTGTGGTTCCCTCTAATCATTTTCCACAGTTTAGGTGTCTTTACAAGATAAACTTGGTTTTCAAAAACAAGCATTTAAAGGGAGTATAAGCAACATTCACTTTGTAAATCCCAGTCACTGCAACAAAAACATACAGTTGGGGGAAAAAACCAAAACAAAAACCAGAAACAAACAACCCCACAAACAGACAAACAAAAAAAACCCCCATATCACATATTGCTGCTAATAATTCTTTTTTAAATACTATCCTTCCACTAACAACTGGGAGGCTACTGCAACTTGTTCATAATTGGGACTGTTTTGTATATTTGATGTTTTAAACTCTCTCCACACAGACCAAACAGCTGTTACTGTGCTTACAGCATTACCAGCACAATCCAATTTCATACCTCTCAACACACTGCATATAACAATCCTCAGACTTACCCCATTTTCTTAAGAGTACTGCATCCTTTCTCTGCTGACAAGGTCAGAAGATTTTGTGATGTCTAACAGCAACAGTCTTTAAAAAAACCCACAAAAACCCAACAAAAATCCAAAAAGAAGCTAGTTCCATTTTACACGTAAAACTTCACATTAAACTGGTTGATTATATACAAGTAGCCTATAGTACATAATATCCATTTGAAAGGCTGCTGATATTGAATGCAGGCAGAGCAACACAGAAGTCATTGCAATTGCTTCTATTAGTGTCTTGTCACTTTTAGTAAAGCCTTTTATATTATTGTGACTTCTTATCTTTAAACATGAAGGAGGACTCAATACATTTAAATTAAAGACAGAACCAAAGGCAATAAAGGAACAGTCCTAATTTATTCTCATGGCTGTTTCTGCCTAATAACAAGATATGAAGGCACTGGGCATATGACTGAACTTACTCAATTCAGCAGCATCAGGATTTAGCTTTTTAGATTCAGTCCAGTATACTATTGGCTTTCCATCTTCACAATTAAATAACAAAACAACAACAACAACAACAAACACAAAACATATATTTAATAGAATATGGTTTATTTTCATGTATTGTCACTAGCAGCCAAATCTTATTACTTGTACAACAGAATTACTTAGCTCCTCATCATACAGTGCACAGTCACTGAAATCCTCTTTGGTCTTCTCCCCCCAAATCAAACAAATTCATAAAGGTTTATTTGTTGATCAATAATTAGAATTTAAATGCAGCATTGTAGGATTTATAATATGGAGAGGAAGCAGCTTCAGGGAGGCTATAAAAATACTCTGTCTTGCATCAGCAATAGGGCTGCTAAGGGAATCCACCCAAACCCTCACTTCTCACAAACTAGTAAGAGCTGGTCACACTGAGTACACCTGACTGGGCTGCCTCTCACACCTCCCCACGGTGGGACAGGAGGTGTCAGCATGGACAAAGTCACAGGCTTTCAGTTTCCCCTTGGCTTCGGTGTTGTGCTACAAATGTGGCACCAAAGGTAAGCAACAGAAACCAGCAGCTGATTGTGACATTTATTTTAAACCCAGACTCTTTATTTACTCTAATTTATCGACAAGAATTTGCTAAGTGTAAATGATCTGCATAGATTCTGAGTTAGACAGTTAGAAAACATGAGACTTGCCATGGGAAATCTTGTTTGGATTCCATTGTGAATTCTCCTCCCTTATCACTGGTATCTTACCACAGTGGGCAGGTCTCCTCTGTTCTTTGGATTTTGTTGCTGCAATTATAATGGTACATTTTTGTGCATTCATATAAGGAACAAAATTTAAAATATACATTTTATTTTTTAAAAGTTATTAAATATTCTTTAAAGTTTACAACAGAATGTCTTTTGTATTCTTTATAAGCAACTGCACTACAAGCTAAACAGTGATTCTATACAGACCCAAAGGGTTGTGTGTGCAGGTGTGTGCAAGTGCACCCACACACATACTGTATGCAATTTAACAAAACCTTAATGTTCTACTTCTTTGTCAATTCTCATAACCTTTGATTTGACCTATCCTTCCTTACAAATTTGGTTGTTTATTATTATTATTATTATTATTATTATTCTGTCTTACCTATTCCCAGGTAAATTTACACCTCTTACACTCCTCTTAAGGGCGGGCAACCTGAAATTATGTGGCAGTCGATAACAATTCAGAAACTACTGGGAGATCAGGTTCAGTGTTAAAAAAATACTCAGACCCAAACCAAATTATTTTGTGATCACAACTTGTCTATTACTGATAACTTTGAAATAAAAGGACTTCTCTTTTTCTGAGGTAGTTGCTTACATTCAAAAATGACATGGAAAAACTTGAAAAATTAACACTAGAATGTTTTTAAATTGAACAACTAGGTACTTGTACTGTGTCAGATCAGAAGAATGTCTGGTTAGCCAGGTATGTTATCTGCAATCATGCCTAACACTGCCTTTTTAAAAACAATTTGTTGTACCCTACAGGTCAAACAGCTTCACAAGTGAAATTGCCTCTAAACTGTGCTTTCTGAACAACACCACAGGTGTATTGTTGAAATTGTAATGGGAGAAGTAGAGATCTAGAGGTTTTAGAGGTTGTTGCATGAAGGGATAACCCTCACCTTTGGTGGAAGTTTCTTACAGCCCTCCCTCAGTTTAGGAGAGATGTTCACATTACTTGAATTGTCTTCATCCCATTAAGTGTACCACTAGATGGTCTCATCAACCACATCTATCTTTAATCCCTTTCTGACTTCGTGGAATTTTACAGTTTAGTCTTACAGTATAGCAGTGAATTTCACAATTTCTTCATGTTGCATTTAAAAGAATCCTTCTTACATGGATTTTAACGTGTTGCCATTCAGTTTCATTTACTCACCATTGGTTCTATACTTTAGGAATGATAACTTAATGATGCTTCCAGAAATACATGGGCTCAGAGCAGCAGTATTACCTTTACAGTTCAATTTGCCTTTCCACCAGAGCTTAACCCTGGGTAATTGAGTACTCTGTTGATTTTTAAGATCCCATTGTTTCACACAACTAAGCCCAGTGTACATTCCCTCAGTAGCTATCCCAGTTGTCTTTGCTTTTGTAGTACATGTTGGCAAAGACAGAGCTGTTCCTACTTTAATCAACAACTAGGTGAGTATTTCACCTGACATTCTGCTATTTTTCCAAAGTACACTTAACACAACCTGGAAATATCAGGCCTAGCTGATTATTCTGGCTGTGTAAAACAAAGTACTCTTCTGTCTGCATGGCGATAATTTTCAAAGAGATTTAAGGGCAGCTTATGAAGTTTCATCCAAAGTTTTGTCTTGACACAAAAGTGCAAGACACAGAGCCCTGTGTTTCTTATCTTACCATGCTACCCACTCCCAACAAATAAGAAATCTGTCATTAATAACTCATCTGGCAAATGCCATTTGAAAGGCTGTTCTTCTGAAATCCTATTAGTTGCCTATGGTAGGTCACTTTACCTTAGGCCTTGCTTCCCTGTCTCCCCCTGCAACGAACTGTTTCCCCATGGAAATACTGTCTGTTCACTAGAAATCCTGGGGTTTGTTGACCTGCAAGAAGAGCTCAGTTTATGTTCCTCCCTCCAACAGCCAGAAAACATTCACTACCAAATCTACACCAGTGCATGTTAGACAGCTAAACAGAAGTTCCATATCTTAGGATGAGGAGTTTTAATGAAGAAATAGCTGATCAGTTGAACTGATTTTTCAGACAAGTCCCTGGTATCTTTTACGCAGAAATCATTTAGGCAGAACAGAACATTTTGTTACTACAGAATTGCTTAACAGAGTAATCCCTGTACTTGCAATTAAAGAATAATTTGAAAAGATGGGATAATTATCCACTATAAACTTCCCCTTATATTCCCATGGCACTGCTATTACAGAGTACAGTTCAAATCACAGGCAACAAAACAAAACATGTAACTGCATATAGTTAAATATATAGAAAACAAAACTCTATCAAAAGAAAAGTACAGCATAAAAACATCCCAACTGTTAAGGTATATTCCTTATGTGTCTGTGTCTCTATGGACAGTGACAAGAGCTTCAGGTATAAAGCATTCATCTTGAAGATTAACTAAAAATTACTAGAGAAATACAGGGATTTCAGGAACTGGTTTCTCAAGAGTCAATTCAGATGCACCTCATCATCTCCCTCCTCCACAAATGCCCTTCTTTGGCCCTAAAGCTTAAGTCCATCACTTTTCCAGCCCTTCCACCTCTACCATTTAAATGTGCTGTTCTGCACACAAAAATACATGGTCAGTCCCAGTCTGTCCAATGTGGAGGGGATTCAGTTGTTCAACTGTATAAATTTTATGAGACTTACTATGAGGTAAGACTTGTTATGTGGCATTAGGAAATTCAGGTTTGACACTGATTTAGGAGACCACAGTCTCTACAGAACAGAGCAGAGTAAGTACTGTGACCAAGTAAGTCATGCAGCCTGGTTCTGGACCTATATAGTGACCAAATCTGAGTTGCTCTTAATGTCCTTGGTTCCTTGATGCAAGCCTGCAAATAGTTAGACAAGCACTGTGTCAAGCAGAACTGTCACTTGCTGTTTAGGATGCTCCAGACAGACTAATGCAGCAGGGATTCTTTTTCCATTTTTTTTAAACTTAGTTTACCTTGGAAACTTGTTCAGTGTTATTGTATCAGCCACAGATGCAATTAACAGATTCTGATATTATAGCTCATTTTGAATAATAAGCACACAGGATATTGAGGTTAAAAAAAATTCCTCATCTTAGAAATGATGCATTGTTGTTCTTTTGAAATGCTCACCTGCACCCACACACTCTTAAGGTGACTGGGGCAGCATATTCATCCCCACAGTTTGTACAGTAATCCCAACTGTCCAAGATAAATTCTGTTAAAAAAAAAAAAAAAGTATAAAAGGGTGTTTGTGTAATTCTCAGTTATCTCATTTTCAGGCTGTCATTTTTCAAGGAACACACCCTCTCCCTCCCTTAAGGGAGTTCGAGCTGTTTGCAAGCTCAATTAGGATGAAGCATTAGCAAACACTCCAGGAAAAGAGCACTCCTGCATGGTGCTGATTCTAATGCTTTTTTGGAACCTCACCTCTCACTCCATAATCCAACACCAGGTCTCTTATCACAGTCAAAGTCACCAAAAGCTTTGTTATAATCTCAGAACACCACACAGCCTCCCTCCTTTCCTCGCCGTCGATGCCTCCCTGTGTTAATATCATTTGACAGCCAAGCTGGCATTAGTTGAGCAGGGAGGCTGTGTGGAAGTACAAATCAAGCTCTTTGGGTAAATTCTTCATGCTGTAAGCTCAGCTGCAGGAACTGGACACACAAATATGTTAGAAACAGTAATATATCCCCCTAGAAGCCAGAGGTGCTTTGACTATTCTGGTGAGCAGCTAAGTTATGGTCTCTCAAGAGCAGAGTTGCCTCATGATTAAAAACACTCCTACTTTTGGGGGAAGGACAGAATTTGTGAACTCAAACCTGTGCACAATGGAAGGAATTACAGATTTGCAAATGCAAACACAAGAGAGTACATAGACTGAATTGATGTGTCATATAATTACTAACTCACTTTCCCTAAACAAAGTAATTCACCAGCTTGGAAGTACAGCTTGTTGTCATGGAACTTGCTTGATATTTGGTGCTAATAAAAATTGAAGTTTTAAATCTTACTGTGAAGTCCGTGCATTGAAGTTCTTCTCTATTAAACACCTTCTTATTCTTGACTGTGCACCACAGCTGGTTACCCTGACACAAAACATCTTCATTATCAAAAGGTCTTTTGAAATAAGTGCTCACAGGTTTCAAAGAAGAATTATCACAGGAAAAACTGGCACAATTAAGAGCTTGCTGCAAACCACACTCTCTTGTTCCTGATGGAATCAAGAGTAAGTGTACATCCAAAAAATCTATGTGCATGTGTTCTTCTCCAAACCAAAATATTCCAATGCAAGCAATCTTTGCTGTGGGTGGCACAGGACTCCAATTTATCCAAATATCTGTAGCAGGAAAGGTGAGGAAGAAAAGGGAAAATAAAAATGGCAAGTATTAAAAAAAACATAAATGAAGATTAAGAGAGAAGGTTGGAAGTGGACAAGAGACCCAAGCAGACTGGTTTTCCCCAGTATGAGGTACAAAGATAGAGCAGCATCCCATGACATGTGTCGTGAGCCCATTTAGCTCAGCCCCTGTGTCCTGTTCCAACTGCTTACCTGTTCTCTTCAGACTGCAATCCCATCTATTCCCCTTCTAGGTGCAGGAGGATCACCAGGCTAATGAATTACACAGGAATACTCAGATAATGAACAGCTATAAAGGGTACACACACTGATTTCTCTTACATTCTGCGAACTTCAGTTCTTCCAGCCTAGCGGGAGATCAATCCAGGGAGCAGTGGTGTTGAATTTATATGTAATTTAAACATTATTGAAAAATGCTGAGGGTGATGAGATACACCTGCAGGTCCTGAGGGAACTGCTGGATAAAGCAGCTGAGCCACTATGCCTCATATTTGAGATATGTAGCAGTGCAATAAAGTTCTCACTGACTGGAAAAGGGGAACATAACCCCCATTTTTATAAAGGGAAAAATGGGATACCTGGAGAACTACAGGCCCATCAGTCACCTCATTGCTCAGCAAAATCATGCAGCAGATCCTCCTGGAAAATATGCTAAGGCACATGGAAAATAAGGATATGTCTAGGGACAGCCAACATTGCTTCACTAAGGGAAAATCATGCCTGATAAATCCAGCAGCCTTCTCTGATGCGCTTACAGTAGTGGATAAGGAGAAGAGTGACTGACATAACCTACCTGGACTTGTGCAAAGCTGGACACTGTCCTGCACAACAGCCTTGTCTCTAAACTGCTGAGACACTGGCTTGATGCATGGACCACTCAGTGAGGTGTGATGACAGGTAAAAGAATTATAAAAGAAAGGCCTCATAAAATCAGGCTATAGGGGAAGATATGGTAGCCACAAAACCGTTACCTACACAGTATTTGATCAGAAATTCGTAAAGAAAAATTACAGTCTGCTGAAGAGACCACAGCTGCTGCGGCAACTGCCCCCCCAGGGGCTCCAGAGACCTCTCGGTCA
>VWYP01018066.1:27074-38162 GCA_013400435.1 Pycnonotus jocosus | reverse complement strand
TTTTTTTGGGGGGGGGAGTGGGAAAAATGCCAAACTAACAAAAACAAAACCAAAACAACAAACAAAAAAACCAACCCACACTAAAATGCCCACATGAAATATGTCAAGCAGGTATACTTATTACACAAAAATATTCCTTTTATGTACCAAGGGAATAAGTCAATTTGTGCTAAATAGGAAAGAACAGGAAAAGTGCCTGGAGATGCAAAGGTTTATTTTTCTACAATATGTGCCCCTGGCCATTTCTATCAAACAGCAGAGAAATGTTAATGGCACATGCTCTCCAATTTAGAGTTCTTTGTCAATAGTCATCTTTTGCCATTGTGCTGGTGTTCTAAAGTTACACATTCAGAATGTTCAACCCCTGCAGTTGTCAAGGCTCAGTTCAGGAATGTTGTGGTGTAGTCTGTGTAAGAAAACTCCAGGAAAATGCTGCTCCACACTAGAAGTCAATGGAGGATGTCTCCAGTCTGAGTGGAGGATATAGACAAGTTTGTTGTTTGATCTTGACTGTTCTCACTTTTTTTTTTTTTTTTAATTTATTTTGGGGGTAGGGAAGTGAAATAAAAAATGAAATGGGCCTTTTTTATGCCAATTGAGAATGAGAGGGTAAAATATATTTTTCTTCGGAAATAAAATCTTGAAGCTTAGCAAAGGTTTTCGTTCAGCAAACTTGCTAATGATCTGTTTTGAACACATTTAGAAAAAGTAGCATCCCAGTAGGAGACGTTTCCATTAGAAGACAGTTTCAATTTTTTGAAGTGTTTGATGAGGGAGAACAGCACATATGAGAAAAGGAATAAAATCTGAGTGTTGCCTCTTCTTTTAAATGCTTATACAAACAGGAGAGATCCCACTAAGCTGCTGCCTCTTTTCAGGTGCACATAATGTACACTTTTGCTTTCATGTTTCACAGGGGTTGTGCTGCTTGTGTGGGACCATGCAGGCACTGGATACTAGAGACAGAAACAGAATTCCTGATTTTATATCCCACAGTACCCTCACACCACCATAGAACAGGGTTCTACAGCAGGACCAATAATGAGCTCCACACTCAAAATACAAAAAAATCAATTGGTGTACATATTCCTTTTGAAATTATTTTGGTTTCCCTTGAATTAGCAAACTTTTCCCATAGTAATTTCTCTAATCATCACTCTGAGGGTTTTTTTTTTTAAAGATGTTGCAAAGGTGGAAGAACCATAAGTTATAAAATCCATTTGAGTCTTTGCAACTTTCATTTCCTTAGTTTTAAGACATGTGAATATCTCTGTACCTAAGTAGGTCTGTGCTCTAAAAATTAGGGCAGAAAATAGAGTGGTAAGGAAACAACTGAAAGAAAGTGAGGAATTTGAAGAGAGATAAAGAATGCATACTAGCATGTGGGAAGAATTAGAAGTGGAATGTATGGCAATGAAATTTCTGCTAAGACTAAGAGGGAAACTTGACAAGTTCTCCAAGGGAGATGTTAGAGATTACTGCATAAATTTCCTCTGTGAAAAATCCCTTCAAGCTCTCAAAAAACAAATGCTTAATGAGCCAGGTAGTCTGGGCAATGTTTAAAGGCCCTGAAAACTCTCTGTCCCAAACTCCGATCCCTCAGACCCTGCTCTCTCATCACCTTGTGTCCCCCTAAGCAATAAAACCAACATTAGAGAGAGCAAAAAAAGGACGGCAAACCGGGAAAAGTTTACAGGAGGTGGTGAGCTCTCTCTGGTCCTTTTATCTCCATTAGGATAAGACTTAAAGTACTTGAAAATACTTGTTAAAAATACTTTCCCAACTGGTAGTGCTGCAAAGTTACCAGCCTTGCCTTAGCAAAACATCCTGCAGTACCAGTTAGTGTCTCTAACACTAAATATTGTTGAGTTATGAATTTCTTATCCATCTGTGCAAGAATAGTTCCAATCTACAACAAAAATACTCAGCTGCCTTGGGATGGAACATGAAAAAAAACCTCTGCATAGGTTCATGTAATTTATATATATCTATAAAATTTAGCTTATCTGAGGCAGACAAGTCTGCTCAGGTCACTCACTATCCTAACAAGTACCTCTTGCCTAAAATACTAATGTCAGTATAATGGATGAGGACAGCTGTGTCAAATCCAATTACTCATTTAGCTTAGATTCTGTTTCCTTGATGGCTGTAGAACCAAGAGGGAACAGAAGCTTGATATGATAATGAAAATAAGTTTTGATACAGGGAATAAAATAATAAACCACAAGAACATTACTTTGTGACTAGCTGGCACAGTGGGCTCTGAGCAGCTTGGTGACCAACTGAACATCTTTTTGGTTATTATGGGAATTAGAAAATAAATCTTACAGACAGGTACTGTAGAATTACTGACAAAGCAGATATTTGGGGTTATAAACCAAGACACAGTGATGGTATCAGAGGAAAGCACAGTGAAGTGCCACATTAAAGGCCAGTGACCAAGCAGGACAGGGACACTGACAGGGTGTCACCTTTTTTTGAGCCATGGAGGGAACCAGCAATGCAGGGAAAGTACAAAAAGGTCTCCCAAACTTCACACCTTTGTGATCTCAGATTCTGACTGAGCATTTTTTGTTGTTACATATTTATTACTTCATTTTCTTTGATTCCAAGTATTCCTGTCGGTGCTTGCTGCTTGCATGGCAGTCTCCCAGCCTGATAAAAGATAGAAGTTCAGAAAAGAAGATTACTGATAAAATAAGCATAAGAAGGAGGACTTTAAAACAGATTATTGGGAAGATGATCAAACCTCTATCTGTTTGTGAACTACTTTTATGGCACTTAAATACTACTGATTTACTAATACTGAAGTGTTAGGCCAGCAGTCAAAAAAGCTGTAACTAATATGACTTCTTGACTTTGGGAAGGCAAATTGTCCTTGCGGCTATTTATGGAATATCTCCATATCTGAGAATTAAATTTTGCTTTCTGGTCTTCCTGTGGCTTTGCCAGGAACTCTGAAGTTCTGAATGCTTCCAGCAAATATCCCTGAGATATTTGTTCCATCTATTGTTTTAGTCATTGAAGAGCAGCTACCTTACATAATCAAATCTTGATCTTGATCTCTTTTCACCAAAAGCATGGTGAGATCCACAGGTCCACAGGTTCCAAGCCCATCTACATTTGTGTGTCCTGGCACTGCACAACACAGAAAGCACAGGTGAAATGACCCAGGAAAGGATGTTGAGACAAGACAAGGGATGACAAGATAATCTGTAGAGTCAAGGTCAAGGAGAGATTTCTGGGTGAATCAGAGATGTTCTGAAGCATGAAAAGAATCCATGGAGGAAGAGTGGAGGGAGGAGGAGGTGGAAATATCTGATGGATGGTGTCTCTGTGCCTTTCAGGAGCTGCGGGGCTCCTGAGATCTGTGGTTAAAAAGAAGGTGCTGCAGAGAAACAGCTGAAAGCCATGATGCTTCTATGAACAAAGAGTTAATTCCTGGGTGAGAAATGGGGTCTGCAAGTGAATATATTTTATACTTGGACCATATAATTTGCAAGCAAAATTTGCAAACAAAAGGGAGTTTCGAGGGAATCAAAAGAATCTGTGAGTTCAAACTGAATTCAAGACATGGCTTCAGTCAAAAATGAAGGAGGAAGGAAACTGAAAGCACACAGTGAAGGAATTGTGCTCTTAGTCTGGTATTGGTGTTTCATTTCAAAGCATTTTGTGATTAACTTTAACCTTCAAAATAGTATTGGTTTAAATTTTAACAAAAAACAAAAACAAAAACAAAACAAAACAAAAGCTGAGTCTATATTTTTTGGTTTAGATCCAAAGAGAAATTAGGTTTGGACCTAAAATTCCATTATGTGAGATTTTGTTTTGATTCTCTTAAACAAAGTGGGTGAAAAATATTTCACTTCCATGGCAGAATTGTTTTTCTTGGACACAACTCTCCATAAACTTCAATACATATTTACTTATATGTACCATATGTACCTGTCACAGTATGAAATTCAGGAAAAACATCTTTTTCTTGGAAATGCTCTGAAAATAAAAGGAGGATCAGACTGCCAGAGCAGTCACCTGCTTAAAACCAGTGCTTTTAGGGGCTCTTTTCCTGAAGAAACAGACAGAATTTTTACCTGAGAACTTATTTGTATCTTGGAAAGTGCTCAATCAATCTCATATGTTCAGTTTAGGTATTTAACTCTTTTAAACCAGGAATTCACTGTCCAGTATATTTGAAATGAATGCCTTGTGAAAGTCTTGTATTTTGCTGTTTGATTCCTAGTTAGTAGCAAGAAATAGTATGGTTTTTGGTTTTTTTCAATTGTTTTCTTGGCTCTTGTATCCTCAGATTTTCCTTAAGAGTAAAAATGAGAGAACAGAGAGATGTACTACTGAAGTTCTGTGTGCTGTCTTATAAACCGAGAAGAAATAAACTTCCCTAAAAATCTTTCAATTTTAACATAATACACAAAATTAGATATTCTGATGAGCAATTTAACAGCTACCTTATCCAGCACAGTTTAATGGAAAAAAAAAATCCTGTAAAATATATTTTCTTAATGATAAATAAAACCACAGCTGCTAAAGTAGTAGGATTTCTGTATTAGAATTTATGCTTTAGTAGTATCTCTCTTTCTTCAACTAAGGCAAGCTTTTGTACGGACTAAGTATGAAACTCTCTTCGATTCTCTTCCTTTGTCCCACTTTGACAGTAGGGATGGTTGTAGGATTGACTCTTCCAATGGAGAAATAAGAGAAAGTCTGTTGTTTCTTTGATTTGAAACCTTTCAGTGGCAAGCTAAATGTACATGAAGCAGAGGGAAGAGAACAAAGCAGGTGAGAGTAGTTTCTGTTTCAGGTGCTGAATCCACTTCCTGCACCCCTGCTGAGGTGGGAAGGATGGAACACAGGCTCACACAAAGACCTTGTTTTGTCTGTGTAATTGTCTGTATGGCCTTCTTGGTAAGGAATTCACAGAGGTCTTGTGGGAGCTGCTTTGCTGAGCCTTTAGAACTGAGCTGAGAAGAGGGAGAAGTAGAAAATCATGGAGAAAAAATGTGGTGTAAAGAGAAGAGTCGAGGAAGACGGTGCAAAAAAGCGACAAATACTTATTTCATCTGTTGTTTACAAAGACTGAGCAGTTACCAATGTTGCTTGGACATTTCTGTGAAAGCATTTCTAAAAATCACATGAGAAATACAGCAATAAATTCCAGAGTCTCTAAATGATCATATGCTCTGTTAGCCTGTTGCTTCCTCCTTTCCTGGGTGGAAAGGACAATAAGGAGCAGAAGAACATCCCTGTGTGTTTGTGACTTACACATTTTGGGTTACTGAAATCCAGCTCCTCATTCCTCGTTTTCACAAGTTGCAGTTTTAGGCCTTCTGATGGCCATGGCAGATGGATTTGTGTATGCTATCTGGGACAAACTATCTAGGACAGTTTAGAATACAGACTTGAACTGAAAAAACCCAGACCATTTCACTGGAAACAGATGTCATTAGTCTTTTACCCAGTCAATTAAAATTTCCCCTAAAATGATCACATTACAGGGATGAACCCACTCTATGGAAAGATTTCAGATCATATTTCTGTGTTCCAAATCCTGTTTTACAGGTGTCTATGTGTCCATTAAAATTGAATTTCTAACATTATAAATGCTCTAAGTAAAGGTAAACAGAGATGAAATCTTGTGTGCATGATCTACATATATTTGTAGCAAAGAGTAAGAGAGTTATGGAGATGGATGATGGCCAGATGAAACATTGGTCTTTACAAAACCTTTTACAAATGTGATAGAAAAACTCCAGAGCAGAAGGAAAACAAAACAAAACATCCAATTGTTAAATGCTGCCATGAACCAAACTTGTCAGAATCATCAGGGAGGACGACATTCATCCCCTTCTCAGCTTTCTGTAAACAGATTAGGAATTTTCGCTTGGACAAAAAAAAGTGAAGATGATTCCCAACTTGTACATTTAAACTCCTCCTGTTAGCAGTGGAGAACGTGCAGTGAGCAAGAACTTGAGATCGCTCACGCACTGGAAATCCTGCAGAAATCCTGGAGAATCTCTGCAGTGCCATGGAAGCAGAGAGGAAGAGCACAGGGCAGGACGGATATGGTAAAAACTCCTTTGTTTAAAATTCTGCCGTGGTGAGGGATGAATGGGTTTTGGACTGGGACAGCAGAGTCCAGTAATTTGTATCGTCCCTGCAACGTGCACGGTGCAGCTCCGAACATTCCTAATGCTCCACAGATGGTCTGGTTGGGCAGCAGGGCTGCCAAAAGTGGATGTATGAAATTAATCTCTTTTTTCACTCCATCTCACCATCTGTTGCCAGCTCACTGCATCTGTTAATAATAACAAGTAATTAATAATAATTTCAATAATTTAATTAATAAGTTCCTGATAGGTTTGAAACCCTTTTTGTTGGGGTTTGCTGGTTTGGTCTCAGGTTCTTTTCATCTGTGCAGTTTACAAGAAGAAAGTTTGACCTGTTTTCCAAATGACCAAACATATAGGTTAATTTTGGGTCTACTCTTGATGCTGATGTGTAAGTTCTAACAAAGTAGAAAGTCACTTATCAGTGAGGCTGAAGAACAGATTTTAGAACTTTGCTTAAATGACTATAGTGAATGCATTTATGTTAATATCAGGTACAACCTGGCGGCAGGAAGGTGATGGTCTCTAACCACTGTTTTGCTGTTCTTTCAGAGAAAAAAAAATATATTTAACTTGGAAGAGATAAAACTTTCATTCAGTTTATTCTCTTTCCACAATATTTTTCTCCCACAAATATACTTTTCTCATTTATTTTTTTATTGTATGCATTATGCCCTTTACAATGTTTTTTGATTATTACCATATAACTCTTCACTTTCTCTTTACAAATCATTGCTCAAAAATTTCTGATACCATAATTTTGTATAGGTCTTACAAGCTTTTAGGCATCTAAAATAATTTATTATGGGTAATAACCGCAGGTTTTTCATCTTCTTCTTATAAGTGTGTTTTCAAACTTAATTAAGCATAGCCATATTTATAACAGGATGAAAGGTTCCAAAAATAAGCACAAACACCGTTCCTCATGATTTGAATTCTTTATATATGTATGTTAATTCAATCACTTTCCCCGGGCAGATTGAGTTACTTATTTTATTTCCTTTTACATTAGATTTTTATTTTTCCTCTATGATGTTTTATGTCTATCTGCTCTTTCTAATATCAAAATGTTCACAATTTTGTCAAAGCCACAGGCTTGAGAGCAAGGCAAAAATCAGAGTAGTGCCCCAGCCTCCACCATACTCCTACAAGGGAGTATATCAATTATTTCTGGTGCTTTGCTCCTTTCCAAAGGTGTGCAGGAAAGGCTGGAATCAAACCTTTCCCTCACAGTTTATCATCTTTTACACATCCACCATGCATTACTCTGTTTACTTCTGACATATTTGAAAAAATTGTTCGATTGATGTCAAGTGAAACAACCAAATTATTCTTTTCTGCTTTCTTTTAAAAGTCCACTCACCAAGTGGCCTAGAACACTGCAGCAGTGGATTCCAGGTGTTCATTATGTATAAACACACACAAAAATGGTAGTATGTGTGTTTTAGGTGGGTTTTGGATCGGTTTTTGCCTCTTTCTGTAGTAGTATATAAAGTTTTTATGAGGTTTCCAAAGAATGATGCTTCAGAAAAATAAGATGAGAGAAGGGCATTGGCCAGAAGAAGGTGTAAAAATTCCTGTTTTGCCTTTTTTATCAATGTGTTTTCACTGAATTTTGTGAATAGTCGTTCTACCTACGGTCTGTAGAAACAAATCTAGGAGACTATGGAGGTCTCACTGCATGGGAACACAGAAAAATCTCTTTTTATTTTTGATCAGTAGGTGTTTCTACACCCCAAAAAACAGGGCACACAGGAAAAAAAAGGCTTTTCTAGCTTTTTTTTTTTCCTTTTGGAAGCCTTAAAAGTATACATGGTGCAGTAATCTGATTCAGAATAATGTAAGTGCTGTATTAAAAATGAAATGTGATATTAGAGAATCATGTTGAAGTCTTGGGAAATAGGCTCCTAGTCTCACCATTTTCTCTGGTTTCATTAATATTGGTCACACGCAATCCTTATTTTGTCTTCCAAGCCCACTGAATTTTTATCTGTACGTGTTCACGAGGGCTGCGGAGAGGGGAATATCAGAGTTGAGGTGCAACATGAATTGGATGTCATTTTCTCTGCCACTTGTGTAATCTCTAATAACAGAGGCATCTAATAACCTCCATTTCTTCCTGACAGCTCGCTGAGCTGGGAATGCAGGTTCCTGCTGCTCGCCAGGAGCTGTTTTATTGACTGAACTCTGGAGAAGCTGTCTCAGATTTAAGGGTGTGCTGAATTACAGCCCATTGCACTGAGCAGAAATCCTCAAAATCCGTTTTAATTATAGCTTTTACCAACACATGAATGCAGAGAGAAAATCCCACTCTCTCCATTTGCTCACAGGAAGGAAATATAAGCAAGATTAAGGCCCAGCTGATTCTTACAAGTCTGGGCTCTTTCTCAAGAGGCAGTGAGGGGAGTGAGTTCCATAATTCCACAGGCTGTGCAGTGCATTTTTGTTCTGAGGGAATGCGCCACTGTGCCAGCACAGAAAAACGTGCCTTACTCATTCCATCATACTGATTTACTATTTTTACCAAATAGGTTTTATTATATTATCCATTATAATATTATAATATTATAATATGTGAGTGTGTTTATTGAATATTTAATTATTATTAATATCAAGAACATTATATGATTTATATGTATATTATAATATTATTATAGTATAGATTATATCATCATATAATAATATATATTTTATAATGTTATTATAGTATAAATTGTATAATTATATAATTAATATATATTATTTAAGTTGTATTTTCTTCTTTGAACCTTGATAGAGGAAAGATGGAATTTGATTCCAAAGCTTCCTGGCAGGAAGCGACAGAAAAGTTGTGGACTGAAGTCCCACCTTGCTCCTGTGCCTGTGCATTGCAGCCAGCCAAGGGAAAGCCAAAAGGAATGTTATTTAAGAAGATTTTTTAAAAAGCTTTGAGACTGAGAGAATATAATTCATAGAGGTTTTTGCACCACAGAACATTTTTGACCAGGAAAAAAAAAATCAAGCAATAACTATAAACACAGATTAATGGAGCCACTAGCACACCTCCAGCACAGCATTCTGGCAGCTCAAGCTTTTGTGGAGGCATCTGAAAATCAGATTATTTTCTCCGAAATTGTGTGAAATTTTGGCTGTTCCCTTGACTTGGGTGGAGAGTTTCTGGTGTTTCCTTGGGCTGTGCTGGCTTTCTGAGGCCAAGTGCTGCCTGTCCCCTGCCTGTCCCCTCTCTGCTCCCTCCCTGCACGGGGCCACACCTTCAGCAGCTCAGCCTGGCCAAACCCCAGGGACCAGTGACACAGTCAGAACTGTGACTCTTCCACAGCCACTGCCGCTCCACTCAGTTTTTGGTTTTCTCCACACAGTCTTGTTTGTTGTTAAATAGCTGAGGTGTTCCTTTCCTATTTGTTTTCCTTGAGTAGCTGATTATTAGTGTGCTTCTTATTTTTAAATTATTTGTTTATTTTTAATCTATTCATTTCTTAATACGAATGTGAATACAACCTTTGGCTTCCTAAAGCATGACATTTAATTTGTCCTTCCCAGCTCCTACTGAGGCCATGTCCTGAAAAGAGGTATTTTATTAAAGTTGCATCCAGCAGGATTGCAGCAGAGGTATGAAAGTACTGATAACATAAGTTCCAAAAATTCTTACTTGATAGGAAGTTGACTTGGCATCAAACACTAAACTAGCTGATTTATGATTGTAGGATAATAAAGCTGTTGGGTTTTAAACTGAATTTTAACAAAAAATGTTAATCTTGAGTTTAATCATGTTAATCTTGGAATGTCATTGAGGACAGCAGCTTTGGCTTTAATTTCAGCTGGGTTCTTAACCCGTCTCAGGGTGAGGTGTTTGCCTTAATTTATCACCTGGACTCACTCATGGCACCATGTGAGCTCCACCTGGCTCCTGTGGGTGCTCATTCCACTCCAGACATTCTTTCCAGGTGCTTTTTTCTTTCCGCAGATCACAACTAGCTCAGAACAGATTCTCAACATCCAGGCAGCTCCAGCCAGGTGTCAGCACCCACGGCCACTCTTCCTGGCATTAATTCAGATTTACAGGCGCATTTTGTTCTTACATCTGTGTGTTTAATGTACACAGAGCTGTGTAAAATGTGATTTCCTTGTCATCCTGCCCACAGAGGTTATCCAGGTGAGCTTCAAACACTCTTTGAAGGGTTCTTGCCAGAGGCAAAGCTCTTCCCCTCCAAAGTGTGGCAGCTTGGCACAAAAGCATGGTCAGTTGTCAGGGGGAAAGAGCTCCATTTCTGGGATGTGAAAGAGCAAACAGAGAGAATTAATCAATATTTCAGAAGTTTTTGATGGGAATAGATGTGCTGATGAATTTGAATGGATATTGCAGTGCATTTTTTTCTAGGAATTTTGGGCATAGTTGGTTTTGGTGCTCAGTCCAGTGTTGTACTAATGTCCATTACCATTGAAATGCTCTTGAAATATCTGAAGAAAGGGAATATTGACTCAGGCAGAAGGTAGAAAAGGCTTTGTGCTTTTCCAGCTTCCTAGATGGGTTTTTGGTGGAAATAATCATCCTGCTATTAATTCATAACTTGGTTCTTTCTACAACCCATGGAAATAATAGATAAATACTAGCCAGAAGTCAAATAGCTTTGTGTGGTGGAGAGATTTTTTTTTTCCTAGAGTTGCATTGTTCTTATTTCAGATGTTCTTTCTTTTGTATCATTTTATCCTATTAAAATTTGCTGTCCTAAAGTACCATTTTAAAAGGATTTGACAACAAAAGAAATATGAGATCCACTGTGTTTAAATGCATGCTGAGACATGTATTGCTCTCATGTTAATGCAGGATTTAATTTCACATGCTTCAATTTATGCCAAGTCAGAGCAAATAAATATCTTGTTCTGTTATAATCTGTCCTGGGCCTTTTGTTTCTAATGGATCAAGATTCCTCATTCTAAGGCAATAGAGAAAAAAAAAGAAAAAAAA
>VWYP01018066.1:6534-26117 GCA_013400435.1 Pycnonotus jocosus | reverse complement strand
TAGAAAAATAGCAAATCAGGAAGATGTAAGGAAATATTTTTTTCCTTTTGAGGTGATGTTTAGAACTAAGTTAGTACACATAACCTGTTCATCAGGATTATTTCTCTTAATTAAACTCTAACCTATAAACTGCTGAATGATATTATAAAATATTATTCAAAATTATAACTAATAATTACACTATTGTTAACTTTTTAATAATTTTAGACCCAGTGTGCAATGTCATAACTCCCAGTGGGACTGGATTTGTTTTGGATTCTTTATTTTGTATGCACTATAAAAAGTGACAAGTTTCATAGGTGCATTTTCAATATTCAAGAGAAAAATCCAAACAAACAAGGAAATAAAATTGGGTTGAATGTGCAAAGTAAGTTTGTTTTGACATGTAATATTGAAGCTCTTTGTTATTACTCTGAATGAAAATGGTAATTTGATCCTTTACTGAGGAAATTATAATTTTTAGATTTTGCAGAAAATATCCCACATATTTTACAAAACTCATAATATTGTTTTCTGAGCATTTGTTGCATCTCCTCGAAATTACACTTTTGAAATGAGTTATTGCCTTGTTTTGATGAAAGTAGAACATTTGGTTTCTTTCTTCTCAAGGCATTTTTTGAATGCTCTGCCAGTTTTACATAGTTACATTGAAATATTGTTGATATATTTAATGTTTGCCTCTGACATTTCAGAAAACACTCTGGATATTGTCATCATGGAAGGTTTTTTGTGCCTGTTTGAGCATTTTACACCAACACCAAATTAAAATATCTGTGAGATTTTGCAGAACATCCTCTTCCTTCTTATTTCTGCATGGGGAAGCTTTGCCTTCTCGAGTATCTCTTCTTCCTGGAGACATCTGGGGGGATAATTTACATGTGGAGGTTCAAACTGATTAATATTTAGGCAGAGATTATGGTTTATAAGACAGGTATAAACAGAGATATGGTTTATAGCATTTATATAACTCTCTTGCACAAGAAGGAACAGTTTGTTTCGTACTTCACGATCTAACACAATTTCTGCTGTGGGATAAATTCCCTTAGCCTGTTGCAGATATATCTGAAGAGGCCAAGGCTGAGTTTTGTGTGTGGTTCTGAGTTTGACTTTCTCTCTTCACTTTGGGTTTCTTGGGTCTAGGTGAGCAGACCCAAGAATTTGCAGATGCAGAATTTCAACAAAAGTAATTTCCATCACACAGAACTGAAGCATTGAGCAAATTACAGATAAAATTGTGGCCTTAAAGGTACATTTTGAATAGCCACTAGAAAATAAAAGCTTTTATTTCTCTAATGTTTGCAATGCAGCCACTCCTATATTTTATTTTAAGACGTGCTTTAGTGGCATGAACAATGTGTGGTGGGTGGACTGAAGGTGATGGAGATGAACACTCTTTTCCATCAAGGGATATGAATAATACCATGATTTTTACCTGTTTCTAGAGCTACTGAGAGCTCTCAGGTGGATGTCCACAATGAATTGAGAGTAACAATGACAATAGTTTTCTCCCCTTCATTTTTTCTTACCTTAAGCTTTTTCCTTTTTCCTGTGTCCTTCATTTGCCATTGACATAAGAACCATTCCTTGAACAAGAGGCAACAGAAAAATCCTTAAACTTGTCCTCATGCATTTGCTGATTCTCTTTCCTCTTTCACTTCAGTCACATCTGTAAGTTTTGATTTTAATTCTTTTCAACTTCATGAAACATTTATCTTGTAAAGGCAGCAATAAATAAGAACACCGAGGGAAAAAAAAAGAGGGGATCTGCTGTGTTTTAATCATCTAAGTCTGCAAACTGTAGCAGTATGAATTTTAACTTCCCCTTGGAGAAAACAATCAGGAATTGTTTAAAAGTAATGTTTTAGTGATTATTCCAAGCCTTTATCTCTTTTCTATTTGGCTGTTGCTGTACCTGGATTTAACCATAATACTTATTACAAATCCAAAGTATTTTCAACTTAAGCAGGGCACCACTTGAAAATTGACAAGATCATTGAAGTCCACGCTGGTTCTTAATTTTGTGAGGATGGAACATCCCCGTTTTAGATATGTGCTGATCATATTTGGAGATACCCTGAATATTCTCTACTGAAATTATTTTAAAAAATAGTCCTGAAAGGACTTACAATGTTTTATTAGAAAAGTTTCTGTTAACTAACCCTAATACAGAGTCAGCTAAGGAGGACTCCCAAAGGATGAACCTATGGATTCTATGCAGAAGGGAATCACTAACATGAGGATTAAGAGAACCCAATGCAAGTAAATACTGTAAGAAACCCTGTTTTTTTGTTAGTTTCAACAAAGCAATCTCTTGGTGAACTGAATATGAAGATTTAGAGCTAAAAAGTTCAATATTACCTCACTTCAAGCACTTATAAATATGCAGTGTGCCACAAAGACTGGAACTGAAGTGAGGAGGTGATAAAATGTTTTTTGCACTGTTTTGTCCTCATGTTATTGCACCTTGCTCAGCAGATAATTTATTATGCTGGCTCTTAATAAATAATTGATGGAGAACTGATAACACAAAATTCACGGAATATGGAGAGTGTTTTATTAGAACATTAATATGCTACAGGTGTGTTTTATTGGTCAATTAACACGCTCCTGGAGGTGTGGGGTGATAAATGAGGCTGCTGTGGGAGGCTTGGATGAGCAGGATGGTAAAACACATCCTGGAGGGGCTTAATGGTGCTGGAAAGTGAGGAAAGATTCTATAGAAATTGCACTGTGGTTTGGAGGTGCAGGCTAACTTTAAACAAGGAAGCAGGAGCTCTGGAAGTAGGCTAACAATAGCAGTGAGGGGCTTTTATGTAAATTGATTTACTCTGTTATTTGGGAGAAACTATCTTAGGGCTAAGGTGGTTTCCATTAATTTCCCAGCTTTCCCAGCAAAGTTGTAAAAGTTAGTTTATCTCCCTCATACTTTATTTACAAGGCCATGTACAACACAAGCCTACTTGTTATCCTTGAGTGCTGCCCTTAATCAAGGAATAGCGGGAATGTAGCCTAAGCTTAGGCTGCTTTTAAGATCTTTCTTTTAGAAATAGATTTCTTTATACCCAATAGATAAGTGTTTTGGGGGTGGGCTGGATTGGGGTTTTTTTTTGGTGTGGTTTTTTTTTTTTTTTTTATGGTTTCATGGGGGGGGGCGTTGTTTGTTTTATGGCTTCAGGTCTTCTTTTTTTTTATTATTTATGTGATGCTCGTTGCTTTTTCTCTACATTTTGGAAAGGCTCGCACGGTATCCCTTGACTATCATCAGATTTCTGCTTTCTTCTCTCTTGTCTGGCTTTCATTCCATGCACAAGAGAAGATGAGTAGCTTTAGGCTCTCTTTTTTGAGTAGAGTGGCTGCAAGGGAAGATGGAAAATTGCTCTGTTGGATGTCTGTGCAATCCGAGGTGAAACTCTCTTAACTACATGCAAAGGGCAGAGGGCTCTGAGAGCAAAGGGCTGGCAGCAACAGCTCAGTCCAGGAGTCCAGCTGACCCTGGAGAAATCAACAGGCACAACAGGCAGCAGCAAGTGCTTGCAGGAAAAAAAAAAAAAAGTGTAAGAGCAGAGCAAACGTACAGATATTTCTCTAGGTATGGCTTGTTATGTTTTTGTCTGAGGTATTCTTCACCAGGATATTATACCCACACCATTTTTGCTTAATAGCACTTGGGGGAGTTCTCTTCCATTTGTCTAAGAGGTTTTTAATCTTTCTGCCTATTAACATCCAACCTGTCCTTTTGGAAGGTATTCCATCATTTTTATTCTGAGTTTTGAAGGACAAGTTTGATTTACATCTTTGCTCTTTATGTTCAAGCTGCTGCCACATGCTCTCATCCCTATGGATCTGGTGCTGCAAGGTGTGGTGAATTATCAATACACAGTCAGCCATCCTCAGGCCCCTCAGCTGTGTTCTCACCCATGCTGGAGAAGCCTCAGCTGTTTTCTGCTTTAAGCAAATTTTGTCACCTTATTTTTTTCCTTCATTCTTTTCAAGTAGCTTACAAATATATCAAATGCCAGGGGTTCCTATGGAATGTCACAGAGTTTCTCTGTCAATTTTTAATTCCCCCTAAACTGGTTTGTCCTGTTTCCTACCAGATTAGTAGCACACAAGGGAAATTTTTACCTCACACTGAACATGTCTTTGTTGTGTAGTATAAAGTAGCTGTCTTGGGAATTCAGATGTTATCACATGCACAAACCTTGTTTAAAGGTTTTGAAAATTTCTTTTAGGTTTTAAAGGCCCTCTGTCTGCCTGCAAAAATCCAGATGGCTTTTTGCTGTCCTGTTTGGGCCACCTTTGCCATGTTAAGTGACATCAAGTTGCCATGTTCAGCTGAAAATGAGAGTGGACTGTACAGAGTCACCAAATGTTCTTTATCTGCTTGGGACACTGCTGCTTACTGGCGGGAAGAATGGAAACATCAAGAAATGTGGGGGTTTTAATCTCTTACTCAGGAAGTAGCTCCTCAAATTCCTCCCTGATCTATAACAGGTAGCAGAGGGGGAAGGTTTATTTTGAAGCAAATCTCTTCCCTCAACTCCCATTCAAACCAGCTAAACATCAAAATACATTTTTGCATTTGCACCTACCTGCTCAAACCTTTTTTTCTGTGTTGCAAAGGCAGATGGATTGCTTAGAAACATTATTTTTACTTCAGCAGGTGATTGCCCAATTAAATGCTACACCTGATTAAATGCTGGAAAAAGTATTTAAGATCATTAGTGGTAACAAGACTGGCAGAAGCAAGGTAGCATGCAGAATAAAAAGAACCTGCTTCCCTCCCTCCCAGACCTTCTGTGAAGAGACAAGCTGAAAATGAAGAGTGTGAAAGGAGCTAGACCAGTATCAAGAGCAGGGTGACTTGCAGAATTTCAAACCAATGGCAAAAGCCAACAAATAAATGACTTAATGGAAGCTGATTTCCCTTTGTTCCGGGGTCCAGGATGTGAATGTTTCTGCTGTGACTGGAGTGCTCACTTGTTCTATAGAACCAGACCCTCTACACAGAGATTTTCTGGTTTGTTTATCCCTGCTTTGCCCCGGGCTTGCTGAAATCAGTGGAATTGTTTAGCAAAAAAGGTTCTGAGGAGAAACCAGGTGCCTAGGTCCTGGAGTTTGGAAGGGAATACCACCTAGCTGCTCCAGTGAATGAAAAGCTGAGTCCTTCTGAAAAACAAGGTGGTTTGAGAGCAAACAAATGCCTCAGGCTTTGATTGAATGTGGTTGGTTGTGGACTTCAAGCCTGTGCTCACCTCCTGAGCACACCTGGAACTGCTGCACTTCTCCTGCCAGTCTCAGCCTGACCCCAGGCATGAAGAGAGTTTCATTTATTTATTCATGCATGCATTTCTTTAGTTTTGGCTATTGCTTGGTCCTTTTTTTGGAGATAGTTTTTTTGCACCTCTTCTGTCAGCTCTCCAAAATCTGTGTGTCTGTGACCACCAGCGGGGGAAGCTGCTCTCTTAAAGCTTTGTGTCATTTGCCCTCACTGCAAAGGTTTCCTTATTATTCTGGGCCTGGAATTAGCACTCTCATTTCACTCATCTGAGTTATTTAGTTCTTCAGGACCAAAGCTCTATTCAAATAAAAAATTGTGTTCAGATGTTTACTGATATTTACTGCGGGTGAGGATGTCTATGTGTCAAAACAGGGCGCTGCATAAAGAAAAAAAAATTCAAGCAGAAATAAGGATTTCCTGCTGAATGTTCATGCAAATCACGTTGTGGCTGGCTAATTTTTAAATGGAAAATATTGTTGATAGCTCATTGGGTGGGCAAGAATCTTTTCTAGCCCTGCCTGAGAGCCAGAAGGGAGTGATGGGCAGGGGGCTTAGTGAGGGAATGTGATATCCAGACAACAAATACCAGCACTGCTTTTGACTACAGATGAACTAAAGTTGTTTATAGCAAATACTTCTGAGAAAAAAAAAGTTTTTTGAGAAAGACTGGTATTTTGGCTGTCAGATCTGCTTCAGGTCTAGTGATTATCAACATCTTAGCTGCTCCAGTTCCCTGATGGGCTGCCTTGAAAGCGTGAGCTCTATAAATCGCCTCACAAGGCTGCACTACAAAGCCCTGGTGATCAGCAATGCAGTGACCACGTTTATGGGAAGAAAAGACATCATTTCAGGGAATAATATGAGAATGTATCAACTCCACACATCTTGATTGCAGACTCTGCAGGTAGCCAGGGTTTCTGTGGCTTACTCCTTGACCTTCACCTTGGCTTTCACAGACTGCAAACTTCTCAGAGACGTGCGTGGTGTGAACGGCATCTTAATAGCTGAGGTGCCTGATGGAGAGATTCCCTTCCATCCTTAATTGGGAGGCAGCTGGAGCTGTGTCATCCAGCTTCACAAGGATCTGCTGCTCCCTGCCTGCAGCTGCATAGCATCTCTGGGGAAAATAAGACAATTTAAAACAATGACAGTTGGCTTTGGAGTGCATATTTACATTGAGATATATAAATATTCCCACACTTTTGACAGGTGTTAAGTTCTTCTATTTTCGCTTCACTTCCTATTCTATCTCACATCTCTTTACTCTCTTTAACCTGCAATGATTTTTGTTACCTGTTGTAACTCTGGGCACTGAGAATTTCAGGCTTTCTGTGCTGACAGGCACTGACCCCCAAGCAAACACTGCTTTTGACCTGAGGCCTTGGAAGAGGCTTCCAAAATTGAATGATGGAACTGGGATTAAGGATGTGTAGTTTGAATAGAAGTGTGTGATATCACAGGGTGGAAAACTTAGAGTTTAATGTTCCCGAATACAGAAATATATATAAAGCAAGATGGAGGTTTTAGGGCAGAGGCAGAGTCCTTTTTCACCTTCTTCTTCAAGGGTTTGGGTGGTGTTTTGTAATTGGGTAGAAAAATTCACATTGCGGGCCATGGGTGGTTGGTTATTGGGTTAAAAGTAAAAATAATTTAGGTGTCATTTCTTAATTGGACAGTTTGTCCTTAAAAGGCCATGTAGAGAGAGAGAGAGCCATTTTTCACTGTGTTAGCTAAAACTCACAGCTTGTGAGACTGTAACATAGATAAGAATTAATAAACATCCGAGTCCAAACATGAAACAACATCTCTCGAGCATTTAATCTGGACTGATAGAAAAGAAGATAGAAAAGCAACAGCTACCTATTAATGAATGATAAATATAGCAAGCTCAGTCCACAGTGTGTTTTTCCAAGGCACAGGGCATGGATGGGGAAGCAGATCCAGTGTGCCTTCAGCAGGCAAATCTCTTCACTCATGGGTGGAAGTGAATTCCCTGCCTTGTGTCACCTGAATATCTGTGTGAAGGCTGAAAGCTTTTCCCTTTTGAGCTACCCCCCTGCACCTCCCACTCCCTCCTTTTATGGTGAGAAGGAGAAAAGGCCTGATTAGACTAAGCAGAATCATCTTCAGATGATCCAGGCAAAGCATCAAGAGATAAACAAGGCTTTGTTATCTTAAGGACCTTGCAAAAGGCAGGGAGACAGGGACAGGACAGTTTGAGGAGGTAAAACCTGTTCAGCTTTATTTTGGTAGACCTGTTGAGCAGATGTGGGTTGCTATAGTCCCTGTTCATCCTGAAATCCATGGGATACAGTGAAATCTGGGAACATATTTTAGCAAGAAAGCTTTGCTCTCTTCTAAACCCGTTGCTTACAACAGCTAAATATAATCTCAGCCCTTCAGTATAAATGAAAGTGATATTTTTAAGGCTGGAAATAATCACAGGGCTAAGTATATCTGTGGAGAAAGAAGGCACAGACCATCAGAAAGGCATGGTAGGGGCAGTAATGGCACGAGAAAGTGATTCCAGTGAAGTTGAGCTGCAGTACAAGGTTGAGACATGCTTCAGAAGGAGGTGTGCTGGTAATTATTGTTCTGCACAGCTGCTTCTCCCCCCAAAATCAGAAGAATAAGAGTGAGTAACCAGGCTCTCAACTCTGCACTGCCACATTGAACACATTAGACCAAGATTTATTCTCAAAAGGAACAGAGATATCTCACCTCTTTCAGATTTTTGCACTATTACCAGAATCTGTAACTTTCTCAATAGCCAGGTTTGAGGGTTTTTTGGATGGTTTATTTGTACACAATGAATCAGCTTCAGATCTTTTGGCTTAATCCTTCCAAGCCCCTTCTTTGGCTCAATTCTTCCAAGCTCCTTCTTTGGCTCATCCTCCCTCAGAAGTACAGGGCCACATGTTAATTAGGCATCAGGCTAATGGACTTTGGCAATCTGCAAATTGCAGCTCTAAATCTACTTTAAACTTAATGAGAATACATAGAGTCTACTTTCTTTTTAAACAGTTCTCTTAAAAGATACCTAACCTACTAAAATGGCAGAAAATATTTCAAATGTTTGTTAGGTTTGTGTTAATTTCTGCATGCATGAGGCTACTCATTCACACCAAAACACAAGGCAATCATCATTACATGTCAGAACAGCAATTCTTATCATGCTCCGATAGAATTTGTTCCCATGATGAAAACTTAAGACAAAATTAGGCAAGATCATTAAACACTCCTAACTGGATCTCCAGAACTTAGTGTTTCTTTATTTTTTGTTTTTGTAGCCTGAAGTAAATTTTCCTAGTTTTCTACTAAGATAAAATACTGGTATTATTTTTTTTTTCTGTTTAATATTAAGGTATATTCATCTTTTGTTATAAAACACCATAACTGCTTTACAGGCTACTTCAAAAAAGGAGCATACCTTACACAGAACGAATCACCTCACCTAAGAGGTTGGTTTTCATCTTTTTCTAACCAGTGTTTCCAGTAAAAACACATCTCTACCTAATTTGAGGAACATTTGTAGACCTGAGGGAGTTTCTGGGCTCAGCTCCTGTTTCCCAATGTCACACAGAAATGTGACAACCAGCAGAGTGTTCTCTGCTGTGGAAAATTGGGGTTTATGACTAGAAATGATCAATCCTTTGCCATTTGTGGGGGCCCTGGTAGAGGACAGAGAGAGTCACTGGCAGCAAAGGGTGACAGAGCCGTGGTGAATTATTGAAGTACAGGTTTTTGTAGATTGATCAAAACCACTTTCTGTGGTGACCTGTGACTCTCAAAAGGTTCTGCCCCAAACCAGGGGGCACTGGGAGCATCAATCCCAGGTAGGTCTTATCAGAGAGCATCTTCTGTAGCCACAATTTCCTGTTTGAAACTTTGTGTACCTCTCCTGGCACCTGCTTTGATCAGAGAAAATGGGATTCCATGTAATCCTAATTTGTGTGGCACAGACAATGGGATTACACAGCTCCTGGAGAGATGCTTTCTTGCACTACCACAAACTACAAAAGAGCCCAGGGGCTAATCAGTTATCAAACTCCTCTGAAAACTAAGGAGAGAGGAAAGATAAAATAACAAAAAGGATTTGTGCTGCTGTCTGAGTGATAAGAATTAGCGCAATAACACCTAAATTCACCCCTACTAAAATATAGAACAGAATTTTTAAGGCTCTGAATTCTTCCTGCTAAGAGCAAACTGCAGCATTCCCATTAAAGGAGTATTCCACAGCATTTTCAGTGGAAAATTCCAACTACCTCTCTTTTCCTGGGGAAAATCTGGTTTCTGGTTGTTTACTCCTCGTGTTTAATTTGGAGCTCCAGAAAATATCTCTCAACCTGTGTATCAGATAATCAACTACATTTAGTTCAATTACATGTATCAATCACACATGGTTGGGTGATATAAAGAAACACAGGAAAAAAGCACAGAGACATATCAAACTGGAAAAAAATTGGAAATTTATCAGGTAGATCGGGAGGAACTTGGTGCTGAGGACTGCAGGAGAAATGAGGCAGATGAGAAGTCAGTCCTTTCGAGTTGCTGAGATCCCTTACAATGTGTTTAATGGGAGCTGAATACACAGAATTGGGCACTGAAAGATTTATTCACTGGGTTGTTTTCTAATGAGACAGAAGAAAAGATCACAGATGAGAAAAGTAAAATATTCAATAGTTTTGTGATTGCTCTCCAGAAGATGATCCTCACAGTTAATAAAACATGGTGATTGCTCCCAATTTAGGCTAGGCTAATTTTTTAGGCTCTTTCAGTCATTTAGTATGAGAAAGCAAAAATTAAACATTAAAAACATTTTTTTAATGAAAAAGTAAGATTAAAATTCAAGTTCATTAGGTTTTCTTACGGAGCAGAGAGGCTGTGAAACTTCTTTTAGTAGTCAATTTCTTATCTCTATTCCATTAGACTCAGGTGTTAAGAAGAAAAAAAAATACCCTAGGGAGAAAAAAATCTTACAGTAATCTTATTTTTTTCTCTCGCTAATAATGTCATAATACACAGTTTTGAGATAAATATATGGGGGTTTGGGGGGTTATCTATGAGATAGAATTGATTAGCATCCTGCTAGACCCTTTTATAAAGCTCTCAATAAAAGGCATTTGCACTTTTTGAGTATCTCCTAATTCTAAGATGTCTCACTGCCAGCCCTCAGCACCCCTGCCTTGGGTGGTCACCAAGGAAAACTGACACCACCTCTATTCTCATTTGGGTTTTTCCCTTCCAAGGGGTATGAATTTCAAAGGCCTTCCTGGTGGAAAACTTATCACTAGAAAAACCAGCTGGAAAAATTATGGAGGGTTTTGTGCTAATCAGATTAACAGAAAGAGGGCTGTATATTTCTTTTTCCTGGGTGTTTATTGACAGATGGGTATAGATATTGAAATTTGTATCAGAAATTGCATTGCGCTCTCATCCAAGTCCTTTTTTATAAAGTCTTTAATGAAATCGTGTTGCACTATAGAAGCTAAAGAGGCTTCCCCTGGTTCTTGCAATAGGCAATGGAGATTTGCTCACAACCCTACTTAGAAAAATGATAGAAATGAGACTGGCTTTTACTGAAGGGTTCTTTTTTCCCCTAAATTCCGTGTGCAGTTTGCAGCTGTGGATGAAATGTGCACGCAGATGAAGAACTGAGGAGAAGCAGCTGCACTGTTGCCCCAGTTAAATTACTGAACTTGTACTTCAGAGAAGTTTTCTCTGACAGGAGTGAAGGCAGCAGCACCTCAGGAACTCATGCAGAACTGGAGAAGGTGCTTTCTCTGGCAGTCGCACACCAGCAGCAGAAATTCAAATTAACTGTGTATGTTGAAGAGCAAGTTTTATGAGGATCAATCAGATACCACCTTCAATGCTGTTCTGTCTGCCTTGTGGCTGAAGCCATAAAGCTTCACTGGGGAAGTGCAGTGTTAAACATGCCAGAGCTGAAGTATGAGAAATTCAGGAAATGCTGGGCCAAAATACCTGACCAGAGTGTTTACATTTCATTCATCACCCTGTTCTGTCATTCTGAATTCCTTTTTTATATTAATGAGGCGAAGAACAAACTTATCAGTATCTTTGTGAGGACTTACAAGCTTTCTCAGATTCCCCTCAGTTTTTTTTTTTTTTGAAATTCCAGCTTGGTATTTTCACTGTGCACTGCCAATCACCTATCTGCATCCTGTCACAGAGGCCACCTCCCACAGAAGGTGTGTGGTGGCTGGGAGAGAAGAAAAGGAGGAAAACATCTTTTCTGTCAATCTTGTAGCTCCTGTGTAGCTCTTTCAGTCTTGCACAGTTCAGTCAAGCCATGCTCACTAATCTAGGCTGGAATTCCTGAAGGCTTTTAATGTCTTATTTTCTGGAACAGTTCTTCTGAGTCCTTCCCTCCAAAAGAGCATTTCCCGAATCCTTCACCAGTGAAGGTGATTTTGTTCTGTGTAAGATGCACATGACTATTCTGGAGACACTGGGTTCATCCAAAATTTGGTGACATGTTGGGGGCTGGAACCTCTGTGTCTGCTGGCTCAGATTGAAGTTTCTTTACAGCAAAAGATTTGACAGATGACAAAGCAACTGCATAAAACCTGAAGGTGCACGAACACAGGAAGTGTGCATTGCACATCCATCATTTTCACTGCTGTTATTCCCCCATGCCTTCATTTCTGCTTCCCATAAAGGATATTTGAACTGGGAACTCAAGGCTGGGATGATGCTCTGGCTGACCATCAGCAGGTCCAGTACCTGGCACATCACATCAGTTATTCCTGCCCTGCTGCTCTTCCCCAGCTTGTCCTGACAACTGAAATGGCAGCTGTTCCATGCATGGCAGGAATAATATAATATGACATCATATCATATCAATAGATATCCTTATAGATATTATCCTTAGATAATATCATTATCTTCCTGATAAGGAAATTGTGCACCAAAATCTCTAAGCTAGTTGACAAAAGAATGGAATGAAGCCCGTGTGGCTGACGAGGAGCTGAACAGGTGAGAGCACAGAAATGGGGATTTTGTGAAATGTGGACTTGTCTCAGAGGCAGCTTCTGTTAACGATAGGGCAGATCTAATAAAGGCAGCACCTTATCAAGTTACTGTCAATTTTGTGTGAAATTATTGACATCACAACCACATTTTCAACTCGTCTGTGTCATTATGGAAGCCTCACAACTTCAGTGGATTTGATTTGCAGGGAACAAAAGCGGATGAATTGTCCTGGAAGACAAATCATTGTTTCATGTGGATAAGACCTGATTACTTCTGTTTTCTTAGCAAGCAACAGCAGAAAGATTGTATGGGTATATAAGACTGAAATTAAAATGTAGATTTCCAGAGAAAAGAGCAGTAAGAAAGACTGACAGCTGACTGATGCTGTTCTCTCCTAGAGCAGTAATTATTACTGCATTCACATTTTCTCTGTTAACCTTTCTTGCAAACCTGGTTTCATTTTCTTAATGTTTCTCTGAGAGGTTTCTGAGCCATCAATTTGGAGATTGTGAGCATGATGAAGTTCTGTGCCTGGCCAGACAGGAGGGTGATCAGGCTTTGCCTGGTGCTGCTTCTCATGCGTCCCCCTACTCTCCTCTTCCCTTGTTTGCTGCTTGGGGGAAAAAAAAAAATCCCCTGAAAATCAGGTATTTACTGCCCTATGAAACAGTGAGATACTGGTGATTGGTGCCTTATAGACAGCAAACTCACAAGCAGAAAAGTTTGTCATCAATATAAAAAAACAATAAGAGACACTCTAAAAATAGTTTTTGCTGCCTTAGACAATGTCTGGTGCATATTGTTAATTTTGAAACTGCCAAGTCTGGCACAAATTTTTTTCTTCAGATGTGCATTGTTTGAATGCAAATATATCACTAAATTAAGCTTAAAGACATTTGAAATGATCAGCAAATCCCATTTAATTTGAAATGTTCAGAAAGTCTTCACAATGTCATTGAAGAAAAGGAAGATGCCCTTGGAATAAGCCTGGTAGGAGATCACACAGATTCCACATTTCCTTATCCTTTTTGGGCAGTGTGCAGGTCCATTTGGGGTTTTTCTCATTACCAGGCACACATGTTCCATGTAAACCCTCAAAATGTCTGCTTGAATAATTCCTTTATACTATTTCATACAATAAATATTTTAAAATGAAAAAGACTTAATTGTTACACTTTCTTCAGATCACGGCCTATTTTAGGATAACTTCTGATTATTCTGATCATCAAATTATAGGAAGTATTTTGCTCTCTCCCTTCATCCCTGCTCCTTCACTTAGCTGGATTTGCAGGAGATGCATTTAGCTAATAGAAAAAGAAATTACAAGAGTATGAATAATTGTTTTTAAATGCTATTTAAAGTCCTATTTATAGCATGAGTTTCCTGGAAATCTTTCCACATACTGTTTGGTAGGAAATAGTCTCCAAGCAGGTTACAATGTTAATTTGATAGCTAAACCTTTCCCAATAGTCGTGTTCTTGATTTGCTTATAAAAGAAATCCCATTTTAGGCTGAGTGATTGCAATCAATTTGCTGTTACCAAGTTATCAGAGAAAAGAACTCTACCCCATCATATGGAAAAAAAAAAAAATCCCGAACTATTAATGTTAGCAAAAGCATACTTAAAATTCCATCCTGAAATGTGTGGTTTAGGCCAGTTTTTATCCCAACTGCTCAGTAAAAATGCAAAGAGAGGTTAATATGATTAAATATGGGACTATTTAAGCTGTTAATTTTCTAGCCAAGTTTAGATGAATATCATGGACTGGGATGCTAAAAGCCATCTAGCATAAATGTTTAATGAACAAATAAAGCTGTCAAAGGCAAATGTGCACTGCACATTATGGATGTATTTGCTTTGGGTAGATCCTGCCATCAGAATCATTGTCTGATCAAGGCCTGAAGTCTGTTTTCCACAATTTTAGTATTTTTAATAGTCTGCTCACAGGCTGGTTTTGTAGAGTTGTGTGGTCTATTTTTCAGGCCAGAGTTAGAGGACCAGTTGTTTAATTCTTCAGGCTTTCCAGGCTTGCAAATAGTTTTATTGACTTGACCAAACTTCAGCTGTGAGCTTCCTTCCCAACTTCTAAAAAAACACAGAAACAAGGACAAAATTCTCCTTTTTGCATCTAAACACAAGACCTCAGGGCTGAAACTTCCAGCCAAGGCTAGAATATTTTAAAGGATTTAGCAGAAAGTAGAAAATTCCCTGGTAGAAGAAAATATTGTTTCTACCTCAAACACTTCTAACACAACCCACAGAACATCACCACCACTGCAAAGATCCATTTTCTCTATTTAATAATAAACCTTGAAGGGTTTTATACAATATGTTTTTAGGACTCCCTAGAACCCATGTTTTCATTTCCATTTGGATATGTTTCATATAAGGCATTATTGATTTTCCAGCCAACATGGATCTTTGGGAAAAAAATAATGATTTAGCCTTTCACTGTGGATTCTTCTCATTTAAAGGCCTGTAGAATGGTTTTGGAATGCTGACTCACTGAGGTTTTTGGGGGTTTTTGCATTTTTTTTTTCTTTTTCTTTTTTTTTTTTTTTTTCTTTTTTTCTAGAGAGGTCTAATCCATACTAAAATCCTAATGTATGTGGTGAGGGAATTTTTTTAAAAAAAAAATATTTAAATTGTGTGCTGAGTGAAAGAATTTTTTATAAACTCTGGTGAAGGTGATTATGTGCATTTTCTTCAACACATCAGTAGAAACCACAGTAATTTCAGCAATTCCTTGTGTGTAAAAGGGCATCACTTTTATTGCAGCCTTCCTACAAATGTTTTAATCAAAAGAGTTACCTTTGAACCCAAGGACTTCATTTTGCCAAGACCTGGAAAGAAAATGAACATTTCTTTGGATAAAAAAGATAATGTGGCATTAAAGTCTGAAAAGTTGATGTTCAACAGTGTAGAAATAAATGGCCCAAACCTGGCAAACAGCATGTTCTACAAGAAAATAAATTAGAGTGGCATAACTGTAGTGACTGCTGAATTTGTACTAATCATTTGTAAATGAAATCCTCTTTTCATTAGCATTTCCATGCTCACATGCATAATTTACAACAAAGGTTTGCAGGCACTAACACAGTTTTCATAAATTAATCGTAATTTCAGTGTTGCTGAAACCTTGGAAACTTTTTAATGCAGTTGGAATTTTTTACATAGGAAGAAAAGCATAACCTTGATTTTCTAGAAGTCAGATTTAGTGTTTAAAATGTATGCAATAGGCCTGATTTCCATTCTGTATTTCTTTTTGTAGCTGCCTGAATGCAAAATAAGTATAAAAAATGACCACAGCTACCAGAGCAAAAGAGTGGGTTTAGGGTCTGTTTCCTGTAAAATGCTGGAATTGTTTTCTAGGTGGGCACAGGCTGAGAATAATACAGGCTGTTGAATAGGGATTTAATACAGCTTTACCTAATAGCAGTAGGAAATTATATTAAGTCGCTGGGATTTTAAATTATCTGATGTCGAGAATGCTGATCGTTTTCTATTATTCCCATTGCATTTCTGATGGGGGAAGTTCTTTTAGGGGCTCTGGCTAACTTTATATTTTGAGAAAATTTAACTGCGGTTCTAGTCTGGAAGGGTTCAATTATGCTTCTAGAGATAAGCTGAAAAGTGTAATTGTAAATACTCATTTGACCACATTTTGTGAATTAACTGCATGTTTTGTTTCCATTTTTCATGATTCCTTTTCTCTCGCTTTCACTTGCACAAATGTCCTTGGAACAATGAGGAATCTCCTGGGGGCTGGGACACAGAACATGGGCAGGGTGGGTGGGTTCTTCACACCTTTCTTCCTCAGCTCTCCCTGGTCCCAGATTTAGTGCAAGGAAAGGAACAGAAAATTCATTTCTGTGTTCCCATCTCCCAGCAAAAAAACTCTGCAGCAGATTAGAACTGGCTGGGACCAAGTGGCTGAAGAGAACGGGATGAGGTGGAATTGCGTCCAAATCCTCCGCAGTGCTGGGAAGAACTCCCCTGCTCTGTGTGATCAGAGCCCTGCTCTGTGAACTGCTGGGCAGAGAGGGCATGATGCATTATCTTTTATGAAGCAAAGTCCGTTCAGAATTTATAAGATGTCTGTGTGGCTGGTTTCAATGGGTTTTGCTTAGTGGGAAAACCGGAATGTCGCAGTTATAGCTGGTGTCACGCTGCTCTGCAATGGCACTTCCACCCTCAGGAGGGGGGAACAGAGCTGAAATTGTGTGACCACTGAAGGAAATGAAAGGCTGGAGAGCCCTTTTAAAATAGTATCATTATGTGGTTCATGAAAGTGGAGGCATTTTGGCTTGTGGAAACAGCAGCTTTCTGAAAAATGTGCGTGGACGGGTTGTGCAGTGGATGGTGGAGATTGAGGATGTGCATGACCCTGCAAATGGGATTTGATGAGAGCAGTGTAAGATCCTCCTCTGCATCTTTGACTTTTATTTCTTGGGGGTTTTGGTGGTGTAGGTAAGACATTAATGCAACCCCCCAAAAAATGAATGTATTTTTCCCACAAAGATTAGAATTTTAATTCCATGGGGAAAGCCAGAACAAACCTTTCTACAGCTCTGATTGCCAGAGGGGTGAGGGACAATTTTAATGCCCTTTTTTTCTATCAGCACCATCCTTTAGCCACTGAGTGGGAACCAAATCTTGCTGCCAAGCCATGTCCTGCAGTGTCAGGCAGGCTGAGGCTTCCCCTGGATTTTTTTTCCTGAGTCCTGCCAGCTGAGAGATGCTGTGCTGATCCTCTACTGATTGTGGATGTAAATTGAATTGTGACAAATACACAGAGCAGTGCATTGCCTGGAGACTGAAATCAATGCTTGCATGTGCTCAAACAAAATTATTTTTCACTTGCAGCTCTTTTAAGTGAAGTCACTTTAAAGAAGCTGCATATTTCGTAGTTTGCATGCATTGCTTATTCCTAACCTGAAGAGAAGTATCAGAACAATAAATCATCACTAGAGGAAGTTTTGCCATGTTTAGTGATTTCGTGAGAGATATTTTTCTACCTATATAATATGCAAATACTTCTCAGGCATATGGGAAACAGAAATTGGCTTGTTTAACAATGAAGATGTGAGTGTAAAATGTCTGTGGGTTTGGGGATTTTTCTTTCTGGCTTAACTTTACAAACCAAATTGGTTAACAAGAATGTGTGCATCAACTTTTTTATAAGGTTTAGAGCTTTAATTTACAGCCCCCATTACATCCAGTGAAAGATCTTCCTGTGTGTTTTGAACACCAAATTTCAAAGTGTTTTTTGGGCAGTTTTAGGATAGTGTTATAAGGAAGAATTTTAGTGTGGTAGTAAAATCTTACATCTGCTTTATGAGAGAGACAAACATAGGTTTCTTAAGCAGAATATTATCATGCAGAATGCTTGTAAGATTTGTTAGAAAATCAAACTTAAAAGACTGTCATTTTCTTTTGAGAGACCATTTAGATCAACATTACCCAAAAAAATAACTCTAACTCTAGTTAAAGTTAGTAGAAAGAACTCCCTCTAAAGTGCTCAAGCACTTTAAACCTATTCTTTTTAAAACTCATTACTTAAGTGGAGACTAAGCTAAAATATATACATTCAGTCATTACAAATTTGAGAAATTAAGATAAACACTTCTTCATCTTTTTCTGCCTTGAAAAGTGACCAAAGCCCAGCTTCCAAAGAGTTTAAAAACAGTTTTATTGGCAACTCAGTGTTTTAAAGCTCAAAATATCTGTGTGACTATTACCCAAGATTATTTCATCAGTGACAACACAACACTCAGTGAAGCTGTTATGAGGGCAGACAAGTTTGGCTCACTGGCATTTCCCAAGGAATAGCCCTGAAGAATTTATCCTAAGATTAAAGTAACATTTTGTTGTGTTACATGCGTAATTCAGATGAAAAATGAAATGGAGGAAAGTATTTTTTTCTCTCTTCACTCACTTTTGAGTAGTATTTTTATTTTCTGCATGGAATGGACACAGAATCTTCAGTTTTCATGGACACAGAATTGCCTCAACGTATATATTGGCATGTCTGGATCCCCTGAACCATAACTTCTTGAAAATTTCACCCAAACCAACATAATTCTGCTGAAATTATAGAATTGCTGTGCAATATTTGGGGTCAGCCTGAGTGCTCTGAATCAGTCCTGTCCCCAAGGCATGAAGAGAGGAAGTGGGATCAGTAGATCCGTAACTGCATCTCCTGGCCACAGATAACACCAAGGGCAGAGAAAAGCAGAAGTGATCGCTTGAAATTAACAGGACAATTCTGCAGTAATAGCAATAATAATGATGTTGAAATACCACTGAATTTGGGTACCCGATTTTAGACTGCTTTAGAATAACTGGATTTCAGTAGAAAGAAAAATTCCTTCAAAATTGAAACCCCTTGGGGAGATCTCAAGCTGCCCACATTAATCCAAAGCTTGTTTTTGTGGTTTAGAGCCCCTTAAATGGAAAACTGGTGTAAAGGACTTCAAAATGACTCTTTTTTTTTTTCTCCTTGCTGACCTTGTGTTTAAGTAAGAAGAGTTGAATGAAATTTATTGGCAGCTTTTATAATTGTTTTGAAACCACTCTGCCTTCTCACTTTGTAGCTGAATGAGTTGGCAAAGCTTTCCAAAAAAGTCAAGAAGGTCATTGGAAAATCGCTGGCCTCAGCCTTACTTAAAGCAACATTTGTTAACTTATGTTACATTTACTCTTTAAAACAAATTAATGATTTAAAACACTGCTGAAACATTGATTGTCCAATTATAGTGGAATTTCTGTGAAGTATATAGAGAGCATTACCTCCTCATTAATAACACATTAGTTCTTCATTGTTGCATCATTGCAATGAACAGCAGAAGGATTAATAATATCTGGCCACAGTTATCAAAAACCATTCCCAGTTTGGGAAATTATTTGGCCCATGATAATCCCATAAATACATTTTGTTTCAATGACCCAGTGTGCTCTTAGTAACATGAGAGAGAAAAATATAAAATGCTGCAGTCACACCTTTTTGGGGCATCAGCTGCATTGTATCCAAGGAAAACAAACATGGATACATGAAATGTGAAATCTCTCAGCCTCTTTTCTTTACTTTAACTGAGGTCCAGCAGACCTCTGTGATCAGAGTTTAAAGTGCATTACAAAGTATTTGGCCTGCCTTTTTCTGGCAGAGTATTTTCACTGTTCTATGAAAAATTGAAAGGCTTAGCTATTGAAGTCAATTCAGTGCATTTAAAAAACAAACAAACAAACAAACAAACTTCAATGAAAACAACCAAGCAAAACCAGCAATTGCTGCCAGTTGTTATT
>VWYP01018060.1:27865-99149 GCA_013400435.1 Pycnonotus jocosus | reverse complement strand
AATAATAATAATAATAAATATGCTGTATTCAAATTAGGTGAATAGGTTTGTTCCACCAAAATCTCTGCTTAAGGTAATGATGATCTCCTTCTGTTTGGAAGACAAATGTTGGAAAATTGTTACGGTGTTATGGTGAAGGAAAGGTGTTTTCTTGTGTTTCGTTTGCCCTACATTCCCACATGGTACATGCCTGCTTGTGGGTGCTTTCTTCATCTTCTTCTAGAAGTTACTGTTCCCAAATATTTGAACCCTGTTCTAGCAGAAACATAAATTTCTGCAGAAGCTGTTCTCTAGAGTAACCTCTGGCTAACAGGTGTCCAAGTACATCAGTGCCTCAGCAGTGAGTCCTTGTGAGACTGGCCAGTATAACCAGGCTCATGCAGAGGCAGGTGCATCCTTGACACAGCAGAGTGGGGCTCAGCAAGCTGTATTGATGAGGGCAAAGTTTTATCTGTAACTCAGCTATGGTTTTACATATGTATGTATTTATATAAGGGGATTCAAAGTGATATATATGCCTTGAAGGGTTTGAAAGAACATGTTATAGGTATATATGTATATATATATATGTGTGAAATGTTAGAAGATTCCAAATCTCCCTTGATGAAATGCCAGCCTAAACTGACATGATTTAATTCCAGCTGGGAATTAGCCTCACAGAGCTGCTCACTCACTCTTCCCCAGTGGGTTGGGGTAGAGGATCAGAAGAGTAAAAGTGAGAAAAGTTGTGAGTTGAGATAACATGGTTATTAGGTAAAGCTATCAAAATTAAATTAAATTAAAGAAGGGGACATAATGCTCTTTTTGTGATGAATAATGTTGAAACCAGTCTGACTCATAAGTGCCAAAGTGAAGCATTCTGATATTGGTACAATATCTGCATAAAGGAACAAAAAAGTCATAGTGTTGATAACTTATCCAAAGTTGCTGAGCTGACACAGGTAGTCAGTCTGGGGACATATGACTGACAGTCAGTCATTTTACACTAAAGTATAAAAGCCTAGTCCCAAATTTTAAAGGCAGAGTCTTCTGACATAAGCCTTCTTGAAGTGTATGTATGAAGATTCCTCCCTTGAGTGGGGTCATCCCTCATGGTAGCTCCTCTTACATCTGGAAGCTGAGAGAAAGATTAGCCCATAGACATTGTCATGGGTGACTAGCATCAGTCTCTAGTTAGTAATGGTTTTTCTAAATCCAATACAATTGCTTTAATATAGTTGCATGGATATTGCTTCAAAATAGTGCACTATAATAATTGTTACTGCTCCTATACGTGTAGTAAATACTTCTGATTGAAATCTTTTTGTCTAATCAGTAGCATAATAAACATACATAATAAATGTGTGAAAAGGAATTTAGAAAGCAAGTGGGTCTTTTACATATCTTGTGACTTAATCGGAATGCTGGAAATGATATAACTTTCCTAACTAATTTTTAATTAGTTACTTTAATTAAATTTAAGCAGTGTCCAATTTTAGCCAGCACTTTATTTTTTCTTCATGGACTCTTTTGTTACTTTGATCAATAAATGATCAAAATCTTAAATTTGCTAAAACTAACACTGACAAGCTTCCATAAACAAAGCCAAAGGCATTTAAAGGTTATAAATCTGGGATCTTAAATTCATGACCCTTCAAGGCTTTTGGAGTAACCAGAAGATACAGAAGAGATTAAGGCCTGGAAAGCTGGAGACTCACATCTGAGAAAAAGATAACAAAAGGACCAAAGAATGTGGGTCAAATTAGCATCAAGAGTGAGAGATCAATAACCAACAGAGAATAGAATACTAGTTAATGAAGAGGATTATGTCATTTAGGATTATGTAACCTGAACAATAATTTCTGTGTTTGCTAAAAGTTTATAAATAAGTGAAAAAGTTTTGCATCAGCGTCTGTGTGGCAGCTGGAACTTTTTCAGCCACACACACACTTGGCCAAGGATACAGTAATGCCTCAGTTGCTAACATTAGAATGATTGTGTTAGGGAGTCTTGTTTATCCTGACAATTTAGGGTTTTGGTAACAGGAGGGCTTTACCCTCTCTCATAAAGTTTATCTGAAGCTCCCACTCTGCCTGTAACACTGCTGAGCTTTATATGCTGCCATATGGTCTTGGATCATTTGGGGTCAGGTGTCCCAGCTGTGTCCCTTCCCACTCCTTGTGCACCTCCAGCCTCCTCACTGGATGAGTGCAGAGCAGAAAATGCTTGACTCTGTGTAAACACTGTTCAGCAATAACAGGAGCATCTCTGTGTTATCAACACTCTTTCTAGCACAAATCTAAAACATATACTCATGCTAACAGTTGTAAAGAAAATTATCTCTACTGCAGTCAAAACCAGAACATTTGCAAGGCAATAGCATTTACAGAATGGAAATAAGAGTAGCGTTGCAGCCTAACTTTTACTTCTGAAATGCTGAGTGGTTTGTGGGGTTTTTTTTGTTGTTTGTTTGGGGGGTTTTTTTATAGACTTATAAATTGATAAACACATTAGTTGAGGCACTGGTTTTCAAGTTTGCAAAAGATAACTGGCACAGTAGTCCAGGCATTTCCATAATTCAGGAGTATTTATATTCTGGACTCTGCATCAGCCAGACCTTTTGTATTTTACTTTATCTGAATTTCCTGGAAGTAAAAGTCAATTTGGCATCAACTTGCCATCTATGATAGGCATCAACAAAGTTCTGAAGCATGGCTGAGGTAATCTGTAACTTTTGCAGTGCAGGTTGACATCACCATACCCACAAATCTGTGCTCAGCTATGTTGTAAAGAATCAGCTGTCATAGATACAGCTGGGGTTTCTACCACATGGATAGTGCTCCAGGGCCAAGATAACCTTGAATTTTATGCTTACAAGGATCTTGTGAGGAAGAAATTTTTGGGAGTTTGTTTGTTTTTTCTTATTGTAAAAAGGAGATCTGTAAATTAAAACATCTGTACAACAACACTGAAGCAAGAATAAATCCTCATCCTACTGCCTCTTTTATAGATTAAGTTAAAAAATGTGCATCTTTTAACCTTTTTATTGACCAACAAAGTCAACATCTATAAAATGAATTGTGCTTTAAAGACCTTTTTTCTCCATCAGATATAAAAGGATGTTTTCCTTTAAACTTCAGTGAAACAAGGATTTAAATCTAAGAAATTTGTCCATATTCAGAAACAAAGTAGTATTTAGTGCAAGTCTTGTTCTAACATCTTTATCACAAAACAATCCTTGCAAAGCCTTTCTGTTTGGTTCTCCTTCACTCTGTGTCATGTGACAGTTTATGTCTTTGAGAATCTTCCCATTGTAATATGCCAGCCTTACTGGCAAGCTATGAATTATTGTACAAAGTTCACTGCAGGGAACAATCAGGCCACTTAAGTGAAAATTGTTGCTGCCTTTTAATCTGTTTTCTCTGAGTGGAAGGTTTCGACATAACTTCAATAATCTATTGAAAGGTTTGAAAGCTTTTTTTTGCAGTTAACGTTTATGACATTTCATATAATGCTCTAAATATTTATTGTGAGCAAAAGGTCTCTTCAGTATTCTCAGCAAGTATTCACAACCAGCATCCATATAGTATTTTTAATATTTTATGCTAATATTTGAGTTAGTGTTATAATGTCAGCAGGAGCTCTGAGTCTGGTATGATGGAAATCAAAAACTGCTTTCAACACTGCATTCCTGCTCTCTCTTCAGTAGTTCATGACAAATGTAAATGCTAATCTAACTCTACTAATATGAAAAATGCCCCCAAAAAACTGTAATACAGAAGCCATTTGGAAAAAAAAAATTAGGAGTCTGGATTATTTAAATTGGAAGCAGAAATGCATACTCATGAATAACGACATTTCAAAAGAATGTAGAATACTTTATATCTTCATAGTTGTTGGATGTCAGGAAAGAAACTAATAAACAAAAAATTATGTTTCTGATGCTAGTTTAATCAGTTATTAGTTGGAACATTGTGAAAATATTTTTTCATTAAATGGAAAATGTGATTGGAATGGAAACCAGAGTCCTTGCTCTGGGAAAAAAAAATTAAAAAGGAATGCTAAGTCAGTGCAAAAACTTTGCTTCTTTGTGATAGGAACTGCATTTTTTAAAAGAGGTATACAATGGGGAGGCTTTTTGCTGTCTTCACAAGAATCCAGTTAGCAGATAGGAAACAGAGTGTTTTGATGGATTCAGCCTTCCTTGCGGAAAACTTTAAACTTACATTTTTCTAAAGCTACCTGCATCTTTTCAGATGTAAATAAACCAGACTAGATTCAATGCACCATCATTGTGCTTGACTCTGTGAGCAGGTACAGTAGAGCAAAACCAAACAGAGTACAAAGACCACAGAAAAGTTTAAAAGCAGCTTTGTGCCACTTGTCTGAGTGCAGTACTCCAGTACCTGATGCAGTTGGCCCATCCACGAGTTAGACTACTTAATGAGGAAAATTAAATCTCAGAGCAGGAGTTAGCTGCTGTAGCTGTTGTATATACCAACAAGACGTTTGGATGAGAAATGATCCCAAGCAATCTCTGGAGTGCAGGGTTGGAAGGATTGCCTTTTTGCTAGGCTTGGTCAGGGGTCTTTGAACTGGCACTGCAGCTTCTTTCTCCATGAGACAGCTTCGAAAGGTGAAGCTAATATTTCTTATAACTCAGACGGTATCCGCGTTGGAAAATATTAAAACCAGACAGGATTTAAAAGAACACACACATCTTCCATGCTGACATAATCCATTTCAAAAAGTAATTCCTTACTCCATGCCACAGAGTGGGAATGAACTTGTTCCTCAGTCATGAAACGTAGCTCTCTCACTCAGCAGTAGGCCTGCCTTTTCCCTGGTTTTCCTTTTCTATTGATGTACTTGAAGAAGCTCTCCTTGTCCTAGATATCCCTTGCCACGTTCAATTCCAAGTGGATCTTAATCTTCTTCCTTATTGCATTCCTGAGTAATCAGACAACATTCCCTGAACAGGACACAAGTAATTAATAATAATAAAAAAAATGATTACAGTGTGAAGAATTTTTATTTATGGACTTTTTTTCTTTGATTTACACACAAGTTCAGCTGAGAGAGCCTGTTGATATCAGCCTTAGATGGGATAAAGAGAGGAGCAAGAAACCAATTGTTCCTTTACAACTTCTTTCCAGAGTTAAGCTAACATTATCTTATTCCTAATACAATGTTGAATCTTATAATCAGAAATCTGGGAAAATGAGTTCCACATCTATAAGTTTCAGAGATACCACATTTCAATGATAATAGTAATTTTGTAGTTCCTAGTGTAAGGCCACAGATTTTTCATTTGACTTTGTATCTACTAGATGTTCCTTTTTTCTCATAAGAACAATTTGAGTATAGTAAATTTTAGGGAAAAAAAAAAAAAAAGAAGAAACAATAGATTCTGACTGACTTTTTCCTTCTCTGAGGTACACATCTCTCATAGAAGGCAGATTAGTTTCAGTGAATCATGTACCAAAAAATGAAAATTAAATTCACTAAATCTGTCTTATATGTTGGCCTTTATTTCAGAGTTAGAGTTAACCTGCATTATTCTTCAGCAATTACTCCTTGCTGTTGCCTTGTTTAAAAGAGGTCATGGTGATCCAAATGTACCTGTCAGATCCAGGACTGGACTAGAGACCAGATGGTGTTTCAGTCAGCTGGAAACCACAGTCCAATTAACCCTTGCTACCTAAACTCTAGTGAGGTCCCAGATTGAATTACTCTAGTGTATATAGTCCTGCCATGATTTCTGGTAGTAGATCAAGGAGAGGAAGACAGATATATTCTCTGACAATGAAGGAAGGAAAAGTATAAACGAGTAGAGTTTGTTCAGTTTAAAAAACCTGAGGACTTTGAACAGGAATGAACCGGACAATACATATTAAGTAATGTAATTATACCCCAGTGAAACAATCCCTCTGGCAGAGGCCTCATGCAGACTATGTCTAGATCTTGCTAATTTTCTAGCCCCATCATTCTTTTGTCGAATATCTGGAGGCAATTTGTGTGAGTGTGTCCGTCATTTAACCAGTACAATGGGCACAGGGGGGCTAATGTGTTCTGGCCATAGCTCACTACGTTCTTCTAGGCTCATACAGTAGAAAATTATTTGGAATGCTATTGAGGAAAACCTGGCTCCACCCATGATAAACATCTATAACTTTATCTAGACATTTAGAGGCCTTTGCTGTGTGGCTGATGATTTTTAAACAGGTTTGGATAGGGCTGTCTGAGTGTTGCACTTTTTAGTAAATGCACATTTTTTAGTAAATGTTTATTTGGAAGTGCCCCCAAAAAGCCTTTAAAATACATATGCCTCCTTTCTCTTATGATCTGAGCATGAAGTTATTCAGTAGACTAAGATTTATCCGCAGTAAATTCTTATATCAACAAAAAACTATTCACTTTATCTCTGGACTCCACAGCTATCTTCTTTGCAAAGGGGGAAGAGGACTTCTGCCTAAAGCCAGTGGTTAAATATTTGTATTTAAATTCTGAGATAGGTATTAATAAATGTTTGTAGAAACTCACTATCAGCCACTTTGCCTTTGGATGATCTGCAAGCACAGTGGAGAGAGGTAACTCCCAAACTATTGGATCCACTTGTAGCAAGATGGAAACTCTTGGCTTATTGTCGGTTTCTCAGGCAAGAAGATTTTATCCATACTGTCAGAAGTTATTGGATCCTACAAAATTTTGAGCTTAGCAAAGACCAGAAAGTTTGCTCCTCAAAGAAGAAAGATGAATCTTACTGATCTTGCAGTTTTGCTGACCTGTGGCTGAACTCAGAGCCTCCCTAGAGCTGCTGTGGTGCCCTGGTACTGAAACCCATTTGCTAGGAGCCATACTCAGAGACCAGAGAACACAGATCCATTGTCTACAAGTTATGAGTTGGTTAGACCTCAGCATCCCCTGTTAAATTCTCCAGTTCCTGTGACTATTGGCTCCTTGCTGTCATCAAGCATTCTTCTCAAAGTCTTGAATTCCCTTGAATTTGGTCTGCACAGCATGATTTCTCTCCTTTAAAAGAAATCTGATATTTCTGCTAGTTTCTGAGTCCATTACTATGCTCATTCCTACTGTGCTTGAAACCATTCACATACATTTCCTTTTCATTTTGAGTCCTGTTCATGTGGGTAAGTCACATCTCTCTAGTTCTTTATGGGGTGGTTGAATCCCATTCCTTCATTTTGGTGTCATGATATCACAAGGCAACTAGAAATTCATTGATGCAGGGCATTGTCTCTAAGAATTGCTAAGCACTGGTATTATATTTGTGTGTTTTGGGGAAACAGGAGATTAATTTATGTGCTGCAGTTTCACCTCAATAAATTATTTTTGTACCATTATGTCTTCTTGTCAAGATGCCAGCCTATATTGTAGACACAACTATATATATTTCATTTATTCTGTTTGACATGGTTCATAGTATGAATAATGCTAAACTTCATAAAAGTGAAGATGTAAGAGCTATTTGTTTGTAAAGATCAGCATGTAGGAAAAAATCATCAATTATTTGTTAGGAACAACATTTTCTTGAGAGATATCCATTCAAAGATCATAATTTTTTGCAGGCTAAAAATAAAAGAGAAAGTTGTAGCTGACATTTTGCAGTTGTGAGTCACAGTTGTTTAGCTCCAGTTAAATGAGAATGTCATAAAGAACTTGAACTCATATAGTGTCTTGAATAGGATCTAATCCATTACTGATAATGGAGAATGTATCTGGGAAACTAGATGTTTATCAGCTCTTTTATAAACAGTAAGGAATTAAGCCTAATACCACCTCTGAGATAGATAAGTATTAACAGCCCCTTTTTCTGGGTGGAAATTGAAAGGCTTGGAGAGGTGAAATGATTTGCCTGAGGCCACACTTGAAACAGCAGTAGAATCCGGCCCTATTAACTCAAAGAGCCTTTTAACTGTTACTTATGGCAAAACCAGCAAAAATGGATGACTTTAGTTCTTGCACTTATGAAAAAGTAGCTAAATTTTATTTCTATTGTATAACTAACACAGAAAGGTTACCTGTTCTTTTATTAAAATGTAGTAATAGAAACAGTAATAATATTAATAATAGTAGAAAAGTAGTGGCTATATGCAGTTATACAGAAAATTTTAGATAAAATCTTTTCTGTTTGAGTAGGAATTCACATAAAATTCCCACCAGAGATGACTCTAAAGTCAAGTACAGAGATTAACATTAATCTGACTTGATCTACCATAAGGTAGTTTGTCTGTTTTTTGAATCAGCATTAATAATGTACCACTTTAATACAGAAGTGTAGCTGTAGTTTAATGGAAAATGTTGAAATGTTCTGATTATTTAATTTTTGGGATGATGATGTAAAATCATCAGAACGTCCTGCTCATTGTCATTTTTTAATCTACTGTGTAAGTGATAATTTCTCTGAGGAGACAAGAACTTTGGAAAAAACATCCCCCCCTTGACAACTGTGTCCACTGAGCTGCAATTTGCATTAACTCTGGAAGCATACTCCAGTGCTGTTGTCTGGTATTTATTACTGATGTAAATGTATTCTAGGGAATAGTCTTGGCATTTTTGCCAAGTCTCCCTCTTAGGGGCTGGGGTTGATTTTGTAAAAAAACTCTAAGGATTTTAACATCCTTTTTTCTGGTAAAGCTTCTGCTACAATTTTTGTGGTATACAACATGATGTTCAAGCTCAGGTTTGTCATAGTCACAAACAAATATGACCATACAACTGGATTTCCAAGCTTCTATCTTTCTTTTTTCCCCCCTTTTTTTTTATTAGCTTATGCAGGTGATTTATGAGTACAACTTTTCATTTATCCATATTTCAGGGCATCAGGCAGCCTAAGGGGAGCTTCTGGGAGTCACTAGATGACTTTCCTTTGTCTGTGGGAGGTCCCAGCAGTGTCAGTTTTACTGCTCACACATTGTACGGTTCACACACACAAGAAATGCTACACAGGCCAAAGGCACTGGATCTCTTATGTATACAATGCAGGAACAGGTATATTTCTCCAAGGGATTCTGGATGGATATAAGGTAGTGTATAGTCACTGCTCCATATCTGAATTTGCAGCTGGCATTTAATTATTTAGTATATAATTCAAGGCGTTGAATTTCCTTTGATTGTCACACAATCACAAGTGATTGTGTTTCTATGACAGTTGTCACAGAATAGTTTGTAAGACTCATCTGGCTGGGGAACAATAACTTTTCTGTTGCTATAGGCTCCCTTTGTAATCAGTCAGGGGAGATGGGACAGTTAATCAGATAGGAAACTGAATTAATCAACTTTGGATTTTGAAGACTTGCTTTTCAGGTGGCTCATTATTATAAGAAGACTGGGAATAATTCCTTGTAGGAGAGATTGGCTGAACTGTGTTGACATAAAGTTGGAAAAAAAGTGTGGTCCACAGAGAAGAATTGTGTTGGAAACTATATCCTAATTGTAATCAGATGAATTTTAACTTTGCAGGGGACCCTCCTTTTACAGTTTTATATTTGCATATATAACAAAATTTGAACTATTAAAAGGCCGAAAAGGGATGATTTTGTTTCCTGTATGTTGCCATACTTCTGCTTTTACTATCTATACCTGTTTTTTAGTCAAATCACTAAGTGCAACCTCAATAATTATCCTGACAAATATACAGCTCACTTCTGTAGAAAATATTGAAGGGGCAAATTAAAAATAAGTAGAGATTATCCCTCCTTGTTGTATGCTGTAGAAAATACCTTCTACTGATGCTTTGTCTCTCATGCATAATCATGAGCTAAATAAGTTTAAATAAAACTTCAGATTTGGATTGTATCAGTGTTAAAGTCAGTTGAAGTCTGAAGGCAGACAAGATGGTCATTATATCGCTACCTGCCCAGAAAGATAAATAATGCTCCTTGGGCATACCAAAATTTAAATCCATATAAGCAGCTTCCAAGTAATACAAAAGCACATCAAATCTGCCAAAATAACGTTTTATTACTTTCATTGGGTGTGCATGAACAATTTCTAAATAAAGCAAGAACGCAAATCTCCTAAGCATGGCAGACTGAATTGTTCCTTTAAGTTAAATATACAAACTCATAAATTTCTATGGCTTTAGGAAGACTTTAAAACCTGTGATTTCTCTTATGTACCATATTTTAGAGGTATCATGCTAAAAATATACTTTCTAAACTTTTATAAAGCCAAGAAATGCTAATAAGGGATACCAGAAAGAGCTATACAAACACTGATATTGGCTTTGTATATCTGGGTTAGTATGTGGTTGTCTGCTGGTTTTAATTTATTAGGGGCTCAAATAGACTCCATACCATTTGGCCTGTGTTGCATTAGGTGTCATTAGAGCTAACACTTCTGACGGTGGGAAAATTGGTTTTTTTCAAAAGCTTCACCACAGGGTAATCATTTACTTTAGATTTCTTTTAAGTATAAGGAAATTCTCTATGTTTGGGAAATATTCAGTGGTATATTTGATTAAAGATTGAGCGTTTTAGTGTGAGTCATTATGCTTAAGTTTTCTTAAAGGCACATTGTTTAAATGAACATCCTCTTACTTAATATACTCCTGGTATAACCAGCAGAAAATTATTCTGTGAGAGAAAAGCTCCCACACTAATTTTTATTTTGATAGTCAGTCATAGGTAAACCTCTCTAATCCATTCTATATGAAGATCAATAAAATCACATCACAATTTAATCAAGCCTGTGTCAGTTATGGAGAAAATAATTTACAAATTGATTATGATTACATTTGGAAACAGTGAAGTCCTGCGAATAATTTTACTGACTACTACCCAGTTAATCTAAATTCAAGTCTTATCTGTTGTGTATATATATGTCAATAATGACCCAAAGGTTTTCCAACTCAATCTTTCATTTTACACTGAAAACAAGGACATTTTGATTTTCTAAAATTATGACATAATTTACAATTTGAAGTGTTATGACGTAAAAGGAGGTAGATAACCACCTTCACTGCCAATATATTCTGTTTCAAACTTGTGAAAATTTGACCAAATAAGGCATAACATGCAGAAAAAAAAAAAAAGCATGTTGCAAGTGCATTTGCATGTGCATGTTTGCGCTTTTTTTTTCCTACTAAAATCCTCAATATATTAATGTAGCAACCTTATCATAGCCTGAATATTCTGTAGAATATTCTATGGAACCATTTCAGAAGTTTATGGCTCAACTAGTTGCTAGAGAAGAATCATCTGTCACAGAAATTGCAGAGTAACTTCTTGTTTTATATGAGGTTACAGCTCTTCAGATTTTTGAATACTGTATAATGCACCCAATGGTCATAGAGAGAAAGAGAGAAAGAAAGAAAAAAAGAAAGAGAAAGAAAGTTTCACCTTATCTCTTTTCTCCTAAATTTTTTTTTTGTACATGCATATTTGTGCCTGCATGGACACAAATGTTAAGTGTCCTTCTCCCGCAGTCAGTAGCCATGCTCCTGTACACTATTGACTGGCTTATTGGCTCTGCTTCTACCTCAGTCAAAGGAAGGGAGTTTGGGGTCTGTGGCAGATGGCAGAGAGTGCCTAGGGCATGATGGTGGACCTTAAATTTCTGTAGGAAGATGATCATATCCTGCTCTATATAGATACTTAAGTGTGACCATAAGTCTTTAGGGAAAATGGGGGGAAAATCCACCCTCCCCCTTGTTCCATGCTACAGCCCAAGATCTTCCACTGTCCTTACTGATCTCTTTCATTTGGCAGGCCTGGTGGATGAGAATGTAGGTGTGCTCTATCTCAATCCACAGAAAACTTAAAATTGCTTTTTATCTTTCACAATGCCACATTTCTCTTGGAGCTGGATAGAAAATTTAGACAAACTCTTTAAACAGGGATCCTCTGTCTATCATCTGTGAAATCCACACATCTAGAGCAGTGGTGACTCTCATCTCTTCAAATAGATTCTGTTTGGATTTCCCTATATGACCCTGAGGAAGCCTTGGTAGCTCTCCCTTTTGTTCTGTCTCTGGAATTCCTTCTGTCTCCGCAAGCAAACACATCTCTTTTACAGATTTGGCAATGAAAGGTCATACTTGCAACTCAGTAAGCAATTGTCTTTTCAATTTATGCCTTTTCTGCTGTCATTTTTTACTGCTTGCTGGGATCTTGATGACAGTCTGGGTATCTCTTCCTCCAGCTGCAGCCATTCTGTTGATGCTTCCATTTGAATGAATCCCAAGAATACTGTGCTTGAGGGATATAGATAACTACCCTTAGGCCATGTTACTGCTTTTGGAAGCAAGGCCAGCTTATGCAGATACTGCTTCCTGAACCTGAATTTCTCATTCTTTTTACTGCTTTTTCATCTGTCATGTTACAACTGTCTTTGTAGTTGTGGAGTGGACAGAACTATGAGCTGAATCAGAGTTGATTATTATACAAGGAGTTTATTTTTACAATTTTTGCAATCAGTTGTGTCATGTCTTTGAAGAACTGCAAAGGAAGAAAAAGAGATTCAGAGAAGTGACAGGCTAGGTTGTTTATGAAGGATCTACCATAGATATTTATGAAAATACTCTACTAATGACCACTAGCTTCTTAAGTATCATTGAATATAAAAAGAATACATTTACCAATGTAACTGCTGCAGAAAACCAAACAAACCACATGGTTTTAAAAAGTGTCTATTTTACCATAATCTTCATATGTTGGACTGTAAGGATCCTGAAAAGGAAATGGATGAGAATGTTATCAGTGTGAAGAACTGACATTAGAAGGCCTTATTTATTAGTGGGTTCTTGCAACACCTGAAGAATTTCTGAAAAATTTTACTGCTGCTCATTCTCCTGAACCTCTACATTTCAGTAGCCCAAGGACTGAACATCCAAAGGGAAAGGATCATCCTTTTGCTGTGTGCTTTATATAATGTAAGTTAGAATTTGATGCAGTTGAACAGTAACATGAAAAGCATCTGATACTCTCAACAGTAAAGTATTTATAATATGAGGGTTATCTGTTTTTCTGAGTTTTTAAATTTTCAATCAACTACAAGGCGGAAAAAATAGTTGTACCAATCCTTGTTGTTTCTCTTTGAATTACTTATTAAGCTTTTATAATCAGTTATGAAAAAGCTTCTACTTTGCTTTCTACATCTCCAAGTACAGGTGTATGAATCCCAGTCAAAACATTCAGTTCTAATTCATTAAACTTTACCCTTTGCCTTCAACACAAATAAATAGAATGGGGCAACATACAACTTCCTCTCTTATGTAGCTTATGTACCCATCACTTTCTTGACATTAGACCAGAGACATCATATTAAGATAGGCAAACAAATCACTGATTTGGGGAATGCAAGAAAGCCAACTACTGCCTTGAATAGACGACACAGAATCCACATTTATCAACAGTCAAACAATGTTCTGAACTTGTAATCTTAGGACTGAAGTCTAAGTCTAGGAAAGGTCTAACTAGTGTCCATGTTGACTATTGCTCTTCTGATAAAAGATCAGAAGGACTCTTTAGCTATTTCACTTAACATCTAAAGCCTTAAAAACAATGTCCCGAGAAAACTGAGATGCTTCATTCTTAGAAAAAAGTCTTATGGACATATGTCATGGTGCAGAATGACTTTAAAATGTTCCTAAGAGGGAGAATATTCAGATTTGGATTTGTACTTAATAATTCAGGCACATTTCTGATTTTGTGATATATTCAAATGACCCAATACATGCTTTGGTTTTGCAACCCTACTGTCTCACTTAGTTTACTTATTCTCTTTTTGTACTATAGAAAAGATATTAATGATTGTAATTAATATTAATACTGATATTACAGGTTTTCCTAAAAATCTATTGCATGAATTGTTGAAGCAGAAAGGTAGTAGTACCAAATACTGATTAACAGAATAAGTATTTGTTAGCTAAAGTTACATAAATAGTATGTTTATTTGCATGTGAAAAAAACCCCAGCTTATTACTACTATGAACTTCAGACAAGTGGACAGAAAAATTTTGCATATGGTTGCATCTCTGCATATTTCTACAACAGCACAGGATCAGTAGTCAGTCAGTGGGTGCTTTGTGAGTATCCACTCTCTAACAGCAGGAATTATCTGAGAGGAATACTCTCCTTTATCTTTTCAGTTCACAATATCAAGCAAGAGGACCAAAAAACTTTTAAGTCTGGCTATTAAACATGAAGGGAGAGGAAACCTTTCTTATGCCTCAACCAGCTCAATTAATTTGTTCAGTTCTCCAGTTTTTGTGTCCTTAACACAAGAGTCTCTTACAGAAATGATACTGAAGGATGAGCAAGAGCACAACTAAAGACTTAAATGTTTTCACATAAAAAGTGTTTACAGTTTCACAAAAAAGCAATATGGAGCAAAAATAAAATAAATTTGCCGTGCTAAAGTTGGCACTTCAGTTTTCTATCAGTTTCCTATAACTGATGCTTTCAAGTTGTTTAATGAATAAAGAAGCAGAAAGCTTTTGTGATCTGCTGAGGTTGTTTGGAATTTCAAAACTGGAGGGTGCTTTCCTTTGTTTTGTGTCCTTTCTTGCCAGGGTGCAACCAATGTTTACATTTGCAAGAAGTGCTGTGCAACACTAGCAGATCCACAGAGCAAATTGGTCAATACTGGTGTCCTAGGTTAAAATGTAAGATGTGCCCAAAGTGTGTATTCTATCACCATCTTCATGGGCTGTTGAAACCGGGTGGGGCAGTGTTTCTCTTATCTTCTGTTAATGGCCCCATCAATGCTGTGCTGCATGACTCACAGATAACTCCCTCTGGAAGCCATCTCTGTTCAATGGGCCATCAAGGACCCATTGCATGGCTCATAGAATGATGTCATCCCATTGTGAGATGCTCCCCCCAAGGGGAGGAGCCAAGCATTCCCACCTGGATATAATCCAGGATCTGGGACAGCATGGGAGCAGTTACCCACTGGACTCCCAGAGGACAGGAGCTACCAGACCTTTCCACGGGATCACTGCTTCAACGAGACCACTTCATCTGGACTGCTACCATCACCCCAACTAACAGGGTGCCAGGTTGTATTCTTTATTTTACTTCTTTCTTTTCCTCCTATTAAAATTGTATTTCTGTCTTGGAGCATCTCACTGGTTTTCCTTTGCTCAAATCAGGACAACTGGGCAGCAGAAAAACACATCATGCTTAGGTGTGTTTGTGTTTGCTTCTGATCTTCAGGCCAATGGCCTTAACTCCTGTTAGTGTTCTAGATGCACTCCTGAAGCTCTTCGCAATCCAAGGCTGTCCACAAAACAAATCCAAAGGTACTAAGTGGGCTAATAGGAAGATTTGCTGGAAAAACACACTCCCAACAGAAATTCTTAAAAGTCATTCAGCTAAGTGCCAAAGCCACCCCTACAGCCAAACCTTCCAATATCTACTTTTACTAAGTCGTCATTTTACTAGAGCTGTGTGAAATGCAGAGCTTGCAAATCCCTTCCCACAACATTGAAGTCACCATAAGTTGTGATATTACTTAATATAAAAAGGTATTGACACCAGAGGTCTCATAGCTCTCTGCTTTGGTTCTACATGTCAGTACATCCAACCACTGAAAGCAATTATTTTATTAGTGTCCAGTTATGAGAATTAGCCTGGAGGATCCACAGTTCCATGCTCAGTTTGTGGCAGGGATTTACCAGGTGTACTTTTCACACTCACATTTCTTAGGATCACTTGCTTACCCTTGAACTACTGTTTCTGGAGCTCATAAATGACTGGGCCTTGGCATCTAGCTCACCATTGTATACTAGACACAAATATCTGCTCTATCTGGATCTATTTGTCTGTCCTGTGGGTTCTTGCTGAGGACTTCAAGGATGTGGGAAAACACAGCAGCAATCTGTAGCTTCTGAAATAAGAGATGTTTTCTAGTTCATGTCTTTGAGCATGGCCTGGGGCCAGGGTGCCTGTAATATTTCATCAACCAAGTATCTACACTTTCAGTACTCTGAAAACAGAGCATTAGCAGACCCAGACAAGGGATGGTTTAACACATTCTTTGACTTCACGAGAATGTGCTATAGAAGGAACCCCCGATACTGGACACAATCTTACTTTCATTAAATTTAAAGTTATTTTTTCACATCTACATGGTTTCAAAGAGAAAAGTAATATCTTAGGTGTGATAGCATTCTGTCCATCTGATTTTGTGGCTGGGCCTTGGACCTAACTGGATTTTCTAGGTGTTAAATAGCTGTATATCCTCTGCTCCTTAATTTCTTTGCCAACCAGGCCAGGTGTCTGAAATACTAGTCTGGGGAGGTGTCTTTAACCAAAGCATCATCTTATAAAAAAAAAAAAAAAAGGCCACTCTCATTATCTGTGACCAACACATTTTCGAAGTTGTTAATCTTACAGAAAATGATGAAATGTTTTATTTAATTCTTTGTCGTTATCCTAGAATTATTACTACAGAAAAATCAATCTTCCCTGTAAATGAAAGGTGTGGGAGGAGAAAGACTGCACACTACATTTGTAAGAGTGAAATCTGAGGAGTGAACACAATGACCTAATAAAGTTTTAAAACTTTTTTCCACTTTCCTTAAGCCACCCTGATGGTTATTTTCAGTCTATATCAGAATTGTAGTCCAGCAAGAAGAATAAAAGAGGAAAGAGAAAAAAAATATATTTTCTTTTGAACGGTACATTCCATGAGCAATAATATCAGTGCCTGCAGTTTTTTCCAGTAATTGTCCTTCTTGTTTCCTTGTGTATGGAACAACAATTTCAGCTTGAAATTTTAAAGTGATTTGACAGAGACACACAAAGACTTTTTTTCCCCCATGGTTACTTAGACACTGGTACAGTTGGTGCATTTACTGCTTGTGTTTCTTGTCATTTTTCGTAGATAGGGAGGATGGACTACTTGTAGTTTAATAACTTGAAAGCCTGAAAATGAATACCTGAACATATCATAGCACTGTTCTCACAAAAACACTGAAAAGAACCTTTTAGGACAAAAAAAATCAATTGAAAGTACATAATCTAGAATGTTAATGGCTCCATTTGATGTCAGTTGTAAGCACTTCAGTGGATTTCTCCAAATAGTCCTGTTTCAGTTGCCTTGCTTTTCCATCTCAGCTTAGTTCAGCACAGCTGCAAGATTTTATTTAGACACAACCCTGCTCAGTGTAGTGATCAGTGGCCACAAGGGAGTGTGGCTGTCAAACAAATCTATACTTCCTACATTAAAAAATCAGAAGCTTATTTAATTATGAAAAGTTTAGATTTTTTATAAATTATGAATTTAAAGTTAGATTTCTACGTTTGTATACATGGAGTTGTGGTCATGAGTTTCCGTAAGCAGATGAATCTCCTGGATGCATGGCACTTCTGAAAAGCAAATCACTGATCAGCAGAAAAAAAATCCCCAGAAGGTGTAGGATTTAAGCATCTCTACTTGAAAAGCTTATCTACATTCAAAAATTGCCACATATGGCTGACAAATAAGTAAATAGGTGCAAGTGATATTAATATTGACTTTTGGACTTTTTTACTAAAAATGTAATTTCTCTACTATATTGTTATCCACCAAGATGAGGAAAGCTCATAACTTCTGACAAAGAGAACTCACAAGTTAAGTTGTTTTACAGGATTAGAAATTTATACCTCATTATTAGTAAATAATAACCCCTCACAATCACAAATGTAAGGATCGTAGCACACAATCAAATACAAAAAAACCCCATTATGTTTCCTCCAGCTAATTAGTTATTAATGATTGCAAAATTGATTTGAGTATGGAGATGGTTTTGTTATAACCCAAATTAGATTGTGATTATTTCTATTTCATTTCACTCTAATTTTGTCAAAATGTTTGAAAAAAACCCCTTAATTATCATTACTACCTTTGTTCCTTGCTTCTATTTCACTTTAAGAAGATTGTTTCTAAAAAGAAAAGCCAAATGAAGTCTGACTTCATATTTTACCATAGTGAAAATTATAAAATGTTACTTCTCTCCCACATAACTATCTTCTGCTTTTAGTTGACAATGGCAAGAACAAAAGGCTGTGGTATGACACATTCTTAGTTCTGAACCCTCACTTTCTATTTCAAAAGTCAATAGGAACAGATAGCATTCTGGATTCTGGGTTGTCTGCAAGCTTTCTAATTAGTTCCAGGATTAATTTAAGATGCCAGTGATAAATTGTAAAGCCTTCATAGCTTTCTTACTAAAATCTGGCATGACATTTCAAGTTCACTGAATCATCCTGTGAATTTAAAACCAGCCTGGCAAGGCAAGCACAATGGGTTTTGGTTCTGTGGCCATCTGTCCTTGACTGACTCTGCATGTCATCCATAACTGGAAATTAAAAACTCCTGTAAAATGATAACTTTATTTTCAGACCATATTCATTACGATCCATTTAGTTAGGGATATTAATTCAGTTATCTTTACAATGTTTCCTGTAGGAAAGCATTTGCACACATACATACCCTTATGTTTGTTTTTGTATGTATTCCAATATCCACGCACTGCATTGCAGAGAAAAACAATAGCTTTGTTTTCCTTCACAATGAATAAGTTTTCTCCCTTGAAATAAAAGTTATTTCCTGTGCCAGTAAACAGTCTCTATAAAAATGTATGACATTTATTTCAGCAAACGAGATCACAAAAGGAGTCAGGTGGGCTGGGGCAGATAAAATAATAAAAAAAAAAAGAGTAAACTTCTGGAAAAGACTTAAAAGAACCAGCACATCTGCAATTTCTTAGGTAGTTTTGTAGCTGCAGTATTAGGAAGGTTGTGTCAACATTTACAGTACAGATTTTTGCTTGTGTTGGACTATTTATTTATAACATATTTCTCATTGTCGTGAAGTTTCGCTTGTCATAGTTTTCTGTGCTGTACATCAAAGTAATGAAAAGATAAAATGTAAAAAAAGATAGCATATACAATGATGAGTTCTTAAAATTTCATGCCATTAGAAATGTAAATATTTTTTCTCTTTCCATAAAATATTACAAAATAAAATAGGAAATCATTTGTTCTTTTTTATACTTTCCATGATTTGTCTTCAGTGCCTTCAGTCTGTGACTTTCCTAGGCTTTCCACATCAAGAGCATGAGTGGCATTTTCTTCCCAAAGCCACCTCACTACCAGAGGGCAGTTTGACAGGAAAGTAATTGCTGAATTATTCCAGTTTTGCCCTTTACGAAAAGAGCTATGTAGTGGAACGAACCTTGTTATAGAAGTAGTGCCAGAAATACACTATCAAATCCTTCACTTGGTAATTTGATTTGTGATAACCAGCGAGGGAGAGGGAGTTTCCACACTTCTTTTCATTCTGTCACCCCACGTGAAAAAAAAAAAAATCAAAAAAATCCTAATTTTGTTGCGTATATCCACGTTTTTGTATTTACATTTACCTTCCCTCATATTTTTACAGTTTCCAGCTTACCAAGGTCTTTGCTTAAGCTTGACAATAAGTGTTATTTCCTGAAACTTCTAGAATCAGTTTATAAATGAATTTAAAAATTGCATTTTAATTATGAAATTCTCTGTATCCTTCCCCCCTTCACTAAAAAATTGGTATAAGGTTCTAGAAAGTGAAGAAAACATTTCTAATGGCTGACTTATAAACCATATCTTCTGTTTGAATATGTGTGATAAGGGCAGATGACCAATTCTTTAAAGGAATATACATCACTTGTATGCTGATTTATGTTGCAATGATCAGGTCATGATAATTTTTTAAATTGTAAGTAACATAAGTAGGTTATATTACTTATATATTATATCTGAAGGTTCTCCTTGTTCCTGTTCTGAAAATATATACTATCAATCTTGAAATATCTAAACTTAACTTTTTAATAAGAATGTATACAGGGAAGTTCTTAGTCAACTGTGTCCTTATTTTAGGCTGTAATTTTTATGCAAACATGTTATTTTAAAAATGTTATGAGCCACTGGGTTCCCTTAAAGAATTGTTAAAGATCAGTAAGGCTCCTGTGGACCGTATATTTTATTACTTTTGAAGACAATTTCTTTTGGTATAGTACTGTTTTGCTTTCAGGACGTGCATACATGAAGTATATAAAAGTTGAAACCAGCCATTTTTTCTACTGCCATTTCCTCCCTTTTATGGGAAACAACATAAAATGAAATTAAACGTATCATTAAGCAATAACATTAAAATGCTATCTACCACTAGAAGCATATGGATCGTAACTTGTTTCATCATAACATCCTGCACTTAAACCTTGTCATTGGCTTCATAACTTTGAGAGTTTTGTTTAAGTTTTATCATTGTTAATCTACCATAAATTTAAAATGTCCAATCTGGAATTTTTAATCACCCTCAGCTGCCCTTATCAGCCTGATTTTCTGAAGCTTCTTATCCATCAAATGGAGCTTTAATTTTTGGAAGATAACTTCTTTGCATTATTTTTTTTTTTTAATTGAGTTTATTCATTAAGACTCAGACTTTCTTTTACAAAACCTTTCTAATTTTGTGAGAGCTTTGCTGGATAAATTTACAGAAGCCCAATTATGAAAGAACAAGATAGCAGTTTCAGCTGACTGCATCCCATCCTTATGACTGAGAGCTGCTGCAAAGTGTTTCTGTGTTTCTAAGAGATTGAAAGAGAGGACAAAACGCAGAAGTTCCTTGAACAAAATAAGACATGTCACAACCAGAATTTGTCTTTCCTAAGACTCCATTTAAACATAAGCTTAGAGATCAACCTGGAGATTCCTGTACAGAAGTAAGCACCTTCTGAGGGGTAATAATCATTTTCTAAAATAGGGAAAAGATGAAATCAGATAAACAATTTATGAGGATACTTTTCTCTGTTGAGAAAGGAAAATTCTCATTAACATGGCATATTTTGGATTACCTCTTTAGGGACATAATGAAATACTGTGTAACTAATTTTTTATCAACCTCTAAGCTTAGGTGGTCAAGGAAACTCAAAAGATTTGAGGAACTGATGAAGATGTGGAGTTTCTTACAAGCAGGTAAAAACATATGAATTTGCTTCCTGATCCAAATTGTTCCTAAAATTATTTTATTAAAAAGACAGAATTGAGGATAATCACAATTCCAAGTATTTAATTGTAAAATATATCTGAACTTTGTAGCAGGATATTGAAGTTGCACAATATTTTATAATCAAACACCCTAGCAAAATACCACTATTTTTATGCATTCATAGAAGTTGCCCTAAACACATTTGGTTTTGCATGAAACAAATTTCTGCAAATATTTTTGTGCATATTGAACAAATAAAATATAAAGCAATGTTTATACAGAAACCCAAACAACTACAACATGAAGTCCATGTCTAACTTTGTGCATATATTTTTTTTCCTATCTTTAGTGACTTCTGCTAGTAAGTTCCAAATGTCAGAGAAACTCTGCATCAGTACACAGAGCAGTTATGAGAAATACTTTCTTTTCGGAACAGCTGCCTCATGTCTTGTTTTAGATTTTGACTTTCATTTTAATAATTTAAAGATAGATTCCTGTTTCATATACATAGTGAAGAACACTTACAAATTCTTCTACTTGTTGATACATATTGAATGGCCGAGATTTGATGCATATATTGAGATAATGTGTTAAAAAAAGTTGTAAACTTCTCTGATGCTCATGGTTATGTGAGTTATAAAAATCATATATTCATATTCTTTCAGTCCCTATGTGATTCAAATAGATTTATTTATGTGTTCAAGGACAGTATATTATAGACTTTTTGTTGAGCTTGAGGAGACTGAAAGACTAAGCAATCAATAAAGACTGATTAATAGGAGTGACAGCAATCTAGGTAAAGATAATCCTCTGAAATCCTTCTAGGCTTTTGAGATATATGGAGCCAGTCCTGCAAGCAAAATTGTGATCTTCACAATTTTCTTCTCTCTCCTTTTGTAGAATGGCACTGCATTAGTTCATAGTTTAGGACTTTTTAGAATTTTTCAAATCCCTGATTTGAGTTTTAAATTTATCAATAATAATGACAGGTTTAAGAATTTTTTATATACTATATGTTATGTATACACACAAATATGTTTCTGCTAAGCTATGCCTTCAAACTGAGCAATTTTTTTTAAACTTCCATTTTAAAAATGAATGGAGTTATGTTTCTGAGAACAATGAAGGAGGCCAGAGGGATCAAAACCCGAAAATAATACTTGGAGTTTATAATGGGTGTCAGCTGTAATTTTGTTTGATTAATTTTACCTTTTTAATTTTTTTTTAAAAACCCCAGTGTTGCGATACAAATTCATTTGGGCCCCACTCACACAGGCTCAGAAGTACTCAGAAATGTGAGGGCTGAATTAAAACCTTCAGAGAAACTAAATTACATAAATCCATGCAGATTTAGAAATGTAAGTTTAGTTTTAAGTAAGTAGAGAATATTTTAAGTGCCTTAAGCAAATAAAGAGCCTGTATTAGTTAGGAAAAAACCCCCTAAAGCCTAGTTTAAAATTCAGTAGCATTTTTACAAAGTTAACTAAGTCCTAGACATATTGAAATCATAATGTAGCATTGGTAGCATTCCTAGATTGAACAGATAGAACTGTGTGCATAGAATTGGTGTAAGAAATTACAACCACTTTTGTACATCAATGTTAGGCCTGGATAGGTCCAAGAAGACAGTAGTACAATCATGTTTGTAGCTGTTTGGGTAAAAAAAGAGTAAAAATACACTGCTTTGAGAATGCTGGAGATCACGGATGGGTGTCGCTGCTGCTGCTGCAAAGGCTGCTTCTGCTTGGGACATGGGAATTTATGCCAAACAGCTTTGCATAACAGCACAAACTTGTGGCATTGCACCCCCCACACCCTAGTGGGCCTTTCCTAATAAGGAAAGGGGTTTCCATTTACCTCTAGACATTTTAGGAAGTTTAGCTAGAAACTTCTGTAAGGTTTGCCCAGCTGTTGGCCAAGTCCCAAAGGAGAGGCTTTGATTGAACCCTGTCGCTGCCTGTCCAAGCCTGTGTGTGTTTCCATTGGCAGCTTGCCAGTAAAAGCCCACCTGAAACATAGGATATTTAAGTAAAGACACAAAAGACTCCGACGGCTTTTTCGGGGTGTCATAGCAAGGCACAGAGCTTCCTCTGGCATCTGTGCACAGCTTTCCATTTTGTTTCTGTAACATTTATTAATTTTCATTTATTAAACCTTTAGCTTTACAGAACACACCCAAAGAGCTGTCTCACTAACCAATAAGCCATTTCTCAGAAGGCTGGACCCTCAGAGGTGTATGGATACCCCCATACAAACTGTTATCCTTTGAACTCTGCCTTCATGAGATTAGCCACGCAATAAATAACTTTTACAACAACCCAGCCTCTTTTGCCTTCTATGAAGACACCCTCAGCTCAACACCCCAGTTCTGTGGTTTACAATAAGAAAAGAAAATGAGAACATCTCACTTTTCATCAGAAGTCCTGAAATTTAAAGAATTCATTATGAAATGTGAAGTACTATGTTCTTCCATTCAGCTTTTTACCTTGTTGGCAGTGCCTACTCTCAGCTGCTGAAGACAGAGCTGGTACTTTTTTCTTTCCAGACATACATGTTTTTTATAGTCACAGCAAGGAAGAGAAAAGACACAGCCAATTTATTTTGCCTGGCTCCATGCTATCATAATGTAATTTAACTGAAGCTGTATATCTAAAATCTAAAGTCTGATTTTCCTGTAGCTTAAAAAAGGCTTTTTGAACAATGCAGAGCATGTTTCTTAATTATGCTCCCAGGGAGTGAAAAAATTCAAAGAAGGACTGAGGTTTTGAAGAAGGAATTTTTTTATTTCTGACCTCTATCATGAAAAGAAGCTTTTTCTTTTTTTTTTTCCCCCTAAATTTACATTATTTACCAGAGTTGCAGGGCATCAGTAACTTACACATTGACAAATTATTCAACATTTGATCATCTATTTCTTTTGTTTTGGCAGAACCTTTCATCTTTCTATGCTGTATTAATGGCAGTGAGTTTGAAAACATGTATTGATAACGGATGTTGGAGCAAAGGGAAATCTGCTTGTTTTGTCTTTCTTGGTTTAGGTGTACTTTCAGTATTTTTGATGTAAAGCAAGGGATTTTATTGGGGCAATTGTATTTCACTATAAATATGTACACCTTTATCTTCCTGGGAGCAGGAAATACTTTTTGACTGTAAGCATTTATTTTCAGTAGGACAAACAAGGTAGCTAATGTGTTACTGTATGAGCTACTTTGCCTCTTCTGTTGTTATTAAATATTTCCATTTTGTAATACAATAAAATTAGCTTTTTCCTGCTTGATAAGAGGATCATTTAGCCAGACTCTTTAAAATTATACGTTAAGGGCAGCTAAATATTCTGCTCCTGGGTCTTGACAGCGTGGTGGCCCCTGGGCCATCCACAGAGAATTTTGCTCTCCCATGGAGAGTGTGCAGCCTTTAGGGTGCCTCAGCTTGTAGCAAGCGCCCTCTGGGAAGTCTCCCTAAGAGACTTCTCTGAGCTCATGGCGAGCAAAGTGTGTCAAATCCATGAGCCTTTGCTGCATTATGTTAATTTTTTACTTCTCATTGGTTAGATTTCCACTTCCTGGTTTTTGCCCTTGTTGATTGTTTCTTTTTCAATCCTCTCCCTGACTCATCCCTTTCCCCTTTCCTTTCCCTATTGGCCAAGTTGTAGAACCCCACTCTCTGGTTTCCCTATGTAATCCCTGCTCCCCTGAGTTCTCTGGTTCTTCCTCCTTGGAAGTCTGGACAGTAAAGGCTGCTGAGGACTGGAAGACCCTGTCCCATGGTTCTTTCTCCTGCGCCCTGCAGAGTGGCAACCACGGCCCTGCTGCCAAGGCAGCAATCACAAAGAGCTGATCCCTCTGAGTGCCTGTGCCACACAGAGTGTCTTTCTAAAGATGCTTCTGGCAAGGAAGGTTGTGGCACCTTCCCACCGCCCAGACAGCCACACTGCAGTGTGTTCTAGGAAAAGGCTGTTATGTGCTGTCTAGTTTCTGGAGCTGCAGTGGACAAAGCTCGTGGTGAAGCAGTTTGACATTTTTTAGGAGACTCTCAAAGTGAGCAAACAGTGAGTCAACCTTGTCAAGGATGTAGTCAAGGGATGCCCCCATGTATAGTCAGGGAAGTTCAAGTTATTCTGAAAGCAGGCACATATGAAACTATTCAAAATGCTGACATATATTTTTGCTGTGGTATGTGTTCATTCCTCATTCAGACATTAATGTTTTTGAGGAATTCAGGAAACTTTAAAGACATTTTCTTCCACCAGTTGATTTTCTGGGTAATCCCTGGAAAAATATGGGTGATTTTACTGGATGACAAATTTCAGGCACATTTGACCTCTCCCTCAGAGATACAGACATTAAAATATGCTATATGGCCAAGTATTTTTTCCTTCAATTGGAGATGTATTCTTTGAGATTGTCAGCTACTATATTTTCAGTCAATATTTTATCTGCTTAAAAAATATTGTCAAAAAATAGGTATTTTGGTTTTCCATTTTCAGATGGGAATTATGTTTTCAGGATGATGCTTTCATAGAATGATTGAGACTGGAAAGGATGTCTGGAGGTCGTCTGGTCCAACCTCCCTGCTCAAGCAGGGTCGTGTAAAACAGGTTGACCAAGCCAAAGTCCAGACATTTTCTTTTTGAATATTTCATATGCAAGAGAAGGAAATTACTTGAATCTCTGCCTCTATTGTTTTAAAAAATTTATTCTAATACTCTTAATATGATATTTTTATAGCAATATGATATTGTTATAACATCTTTTTCTCTACAAGGAAATTATTTGCATAAAGAGATTTCACGTCTGAAAGATCAAATATCTCATGACAATTGAGTTTGTACTCTGAGTTTGTGATTATCAAATAACTGAGAATTATAGTTTCTCTGCATAGAAAGCAAAGAGTAATTTTATATAAGCCATTAATATTAAGGACAAAGCTGCTGCATTTCATGTCTCTGGAATACATTTATTCTTTCTTGAATTTATACTATTGTCTGCATGAAGAAGACCTTTCTTGTCTGATGAAACTACTTTTTCTTTATAAAGTGTCTGTGTGTGAGGACAGGAGTTGAGCTGGAACACTGCAATGGTGTTTGTGGTTTCGTTGAACAGTGAATTAGCCAGTGTTGCACATGTATCAGTTTAGTAGTCTCAGGAATAGTTTCACGGTGATAGTTTCATGAGGTTCCTGTCTAATATAAGTAAATATTTCTTGACCTTTCCTACTAATGATGCAGGAATATACAATGGGTAGCACTATAAAACAGCCAGCATTTTAAAGCCACACAGGGACCAGTGTTCATGTTTAAAATGATGAGTGATGGGCTTTTACCTCTTCCTCTGAGGATCATAAATTGAGAGTGGCTTAGAATAAGTCATTCAAACTTCATTAACATAAAATGAATGGAAATCAACTGACCTTAATGGAAAACTGTACAAATAACTGAGTCTTTGCAGTTCATTATGAGCTTCAAGAAAATTATGTCAGATGAAATTCTTGTTTGTCTGGGAGAAGAAGATGCCCCTCCAAACTCAAAATCTGGAGTTAATGTTTGACTCAAAATGTTCCTTTTGACTTGGAAGAAAAACAGTGCTGCTGAGTCTTTTTAAAAGGAAAGGAAATTAAATGTGGTTTCACCAATTTGTTAATAGATGGGAAAGCCACATGCACTTTTGCAAATCTCAGGAATTATCATTCTCATTGGAAATCTTGTTGCATTTATTTTTATGCATTAACATTTTCATGATCAGTGGCTCAAACAATGTGAAATGGCTCTAATAGGACCCAAAAAGCATTAAGCAGGGGGGCAGAAGGTCATTGCTACACTTTCTCTTTCCGTAATTGGTTTATTTCTGATACCAAGGACACTAACAGATTACAATAAAGAATGTAAATGCTTGCATGGCCTGCTGATATAATTTCAATATTCCTGGATGTTTTGCTGGGGCCTCTTAGTTTTTATGCCTTCAGAGGTCATTATACTTGAAGGGATAAATTAAAACCTATGCAAATATCAAATAGAAATCAAATTAAGTTATTCATATTAGTGGATAACCACAATGCTATGGACAAAATTGTAATATTACCTCCTTCACGGGGATAATTTTTAAAATATTGACATAAAACTATATATCTAGAATATTGAAAGAAATTGAATTGTTGAAAAAAAATATTTAGAACAAGACAAATGTTACTTTATCTAGATGTATTATTTCCCAAATAAATTTATATGGCTTAAGTTCATGCTATTTCAACTGAGATTAAAATTAGGACCTATGCTACAAAATTTAACACTTTTAGCATAAATTTAATTAATGTTATTTTTAATCAGCCCAATCAATAATTTTTCAATATTCTCTACTGAACTCCTTGTTAGATGCAAAATTGTTGTGGGTTTATGTTTTTTGGTTGTTTTCTTTTAAAACATTATATGCTGGACCAATGTTGTAAATTCTCTTCCCTTACTCACTCCATTTACATAGTTCAGATAGACTTCCTTTCTTTTTGTATTTCTTATACTTAATGAGACTAAGTAAATTACTTGGTAACCTTTACTTCCTTTTTCCCATCACAGGAATATGATACATGAATACATGAATATTTCCCTTCTGAGTATTTTATTATTTCCAGGAGTTTGAAATTTTTTAATCTTCATGTTCTGTAACCTAGTTGTCTCTAAGCTGTGATCAGTATTTACAATTTTACTTTGTGATTCCCGTAACACAGGTGTTGTCATTAGTACAACCTTGGAAATGTCATAACACCTTTTGAAAACAACCTTCATAATATTTTTTGCTGGTTTACTTTGAATAATTCTGAATTTAATTATAGAAGTTATACTGTCAAGGTAAATTTAGAAACACCACACAAAATTACAGAAATAAAATAAACAAAATAAAAGTTTCTTCATGATAACTCTGTCAATACAGGGTTTTTATAAGGCATTACATTGCTGGAATATAAATATACAAGAAAAACAATAGTAACAGAAATTCCTCCACATTGTTTTTCACATACTTAAGTACATATCAGAGGAATGTTTTTCCCCTATTTACAGAAGGCAACCACATAAAAATGTGGAGAATTTCTAAGTATTTAATCTCAGACTTTAAATTTTTCTTTCCCCAGAGTATTTGACCTAATAAGGAGATAGTAATAGCTCTGCCTTTACCTAAATATAATGAGTGATTCTACTGGAAGCAAATGACTTCTAAATTGACATTGTGTGAAAATGACTTTTAAATTGACATTGTGTGCACAGTTCAGCTTTCTGTGGATAATGACTTCTATAAGAAGAAGACTGATGTGTTTAACCCTTAGGTATTCCATGGAAACCACAGCAGAGTGCTGTAATAGAAGTGCTTTAGCACAAAGTCTTGAGCCTGATTCAGATTTTTAGTACATCCTATAGACCCCAGTCTCCTGGGTTAATAATAACTGTAGCAAATTATGGAATATTCCAGTTATATTGTGGTACAATTTTGATGTATATAATAATTTTGATTCTGATATTTCTTGATCAGCATGGATAGCAGTAGCATCTAAAATAAAGAAATATTTTTGGAAAAAAGAAGGAAACTGTGATTCACTAACAAGCAGTTCTGAGCATTTTAACACTATTTTTATTGGTTTTATCCATTTTAATGCTATCTATTTGGAATATCCATTTTATGATTGTATGTGTTTGACCAGCATATCCATAAAATACATCCACATCTATCAAAGTCAGAGCATGATCACTAAAACAAGGATGGACAGAGTAAATTTTTGAGAACTTTCTGACCAGCTGGAGTCCCATAAATATTGAAATACTCTGTATCTCTCAAATCCACTTTAGCTACCCCACTGTTGTCAGGAGGAAGGTATTACCGTCATTCTCTTTATTTATTCAGATAAAACTTTCTCCTCACTATCACTTTTTCACCAACATATCATACAAATTGTGAACTTAGAATGTGTTGACATATTAACTTCTTTGCCATTAAAACTGGTAATTAAATTTTCTTATGATTCAAATTACACCAGAGCTGGTAGTGTACTGGAAAGTATAAAAGAAGGAAAGCTTAATCATATAGAAATCAAAATTCCTTTTTCATACTCCTCAGCTGATATTTAATAAACCTTTGGTGGCTTCTGATAGAGTAGAGGCAAAAATCCCATTCAGCTTTCATCCACACTGTGGTACTTAGCCAGTAATAAAAATATGAAATTATTAATGTGTTCATCTCTCTAAAATGTTGTATTAATTTAAGAATTAAAAGTAATTTTAATACTTCACTATTTCTTTGACTCTCCCCCCAAAAAAGAACCTCCTTCACATGCCAAAAGAGATCAATTATTTCTTTTTTTAATCAAATCAAAAATAGACTTGAAAAGAGATCAGTTCAGAAAAGTGTTTTCTTATCATTAAATAAAGGAATGATTTTTGTGGAAAAGCATGTTTGGCTGAAAAACTCTTTGTGGCTATCACTGTTTCTGCATTGCTCATAGATGTGTTTCAAAGGAAGAGCCTATTAGCCAGTCTGAATTTCCTTCTGGAGGGATCACTCTCACACGCTGTCTACAGAGGGTGTTCCGGAAAATTAAAGTTTCCAAGATAAGTAAGCCATTCTGAATATTCCCTCAGGCACTCTTAAAAATTTTATCTCATGGCTTTAATGCAATTTATCTTTTCTTTTCATAGTCACCATAGTAATCTTTAGAAATTGTGTTGTGATATGTAATCCCTCAGTGAGGATTTTTTTGTGTTGTCTGGCCATAGCAGCTTCTACACCTAAATTTATTTTCTGCTTCTTTAACCTGTTTTACTCTTTTTCCTTATTCCAGAGAAATCATTACAAAATCAGGAAACTTATAATACATACATAGAAACCATTTTCCCATTTTTTTAGTCTATCTTTCAAACAACTGGATTTTATAAGAATTAGAAATTTTCTTTTCTAGAATCTCTGTAACAGCCCAGTCAAGGGCAACATTCTTTGCTACTGTGGTGTTATGAAATTAGAATTGTGGCTGAACTTTAATGATGAATATAACATTTTCCTAACTCAGTGATGATCCTCAAACTCTATTCAGCTGACTGTTGTGTATCTGGCAGTGGCAAATGCAATCACAAAGTCTCTGAAAAAAGCACTTTATTAGAGGAGTGATAATGACAAAAATCTTCTGAGATCATATTCACAGGGAAAGCCCTGTCTTAAGGGATTGCTGGTAACATTCTTATTCTGTGTTTAGAAGCTTCTTACTCTACTGCCACATCTGAAATTTTTTTATTCCACAGTAATGCTATAGCTGTGTATTATTAATTTATAAAATTTAATAAGCCTTAGGGGTGAGGCCTTACTAATCTGGGTTGGTAATGCACTTTTACAAAAGTGTTTTCTTTCATTCATTAGAAATATCTAGGATCAATGAGTAGCTGGTGATTTTTAGTTACTGTAAAAAAAATCAGGTTCCTTTACTGGGGACAAATTTGAGCTGCCTTGAAATGTTCCTTTCTACTTGTTCTCAAGGCTGTGTTGAATCAACTTTTCCAGTGAATGTTCCTTAGCTTATGACACAAACTGCTTTTGATATGGTGTGTTGAAATGCTTAGACAAACATCCTTAGGAGCACAATTACTAGGGGTGTCAGAGAAAAACCCCAAAATGCTTTTTGCTACCTTTATGCTCTATTCTTCCTTTTGTTTTTCTGACACAGAATGCAGATGAAAATGAATAAAATGAAAATTCTTTTTTTACTTTCCTTGTAATGGTTGCTTTTTATGGGAACACACAAATTTGTCAAAAAATAGCCTAAAAATGGAAGGTTTTGGCAGAAAAAACAAGTGTCAGTTGATTGTTTAATGGTTGTATAGGTTTTTAAGTATTTTTTCAGCAGTTGCACACTCATTGCAGGATTCTCAGCCAGACATATGTCCAAAGTATGCATTAGCTAGAGATTTTTACACTGCATCACAGCAGCTCATGGAGCAGAAAGACTGTAGCTCTCTACAGGAGATATAACTTGGTATTTTGAGTTCCATGCAGAGATAACATCTAGGAAGTCAGAGTCATTGCATAGCTTGAAATTACATGGCATCCACTGGATGTCATTGTTCTAAAACCTTCAAAATCTGTTCCTCTTATTGATTTGCTCAGTACCTGGTGCAGGTGAGCTTGTCTGGAACGATCTGGGAGAAGCTGTTTTGATCAAATCAATGATGTTTCCTTAATGTCTCCTAATTTGCAGTATATAGAGCTTCCTGCTTTGCAACTGAAACTGTTCTTGATCCTTAATTCTAAAGAAATAAAACATAGATAGCCATAATCATGAATATTGAAACAATTTGCGAGTGTGTTTAACAATTCATGGCACTTTCATAAAGTCTTTTTTAGTAAGTTTGCTAGCATAGGTGTATAATTCATTACAAATATTGGTCTTAAAGTGTTTAGGCTTTTGCATTGTTGAGTCTGTAAATTGTATACACTCTCTTTGGTTGGAACTCAACAAAAAAATAATATTTCTATTTATCCCTTGTTGTGCAATGTTACCCATTTGTTATTGCACTTCTAGTTTTCAGTTATTCAAAACACCTACTTATGTGTCTACAGGTTTAGAAATGGTAATTTTCAGTACATAGGAAAACATTTGCTTGAATAAAATGGGTATCTTCCAAGGGACTTGACAGACAGCTATTTTGGGTCAAAGAGAGTTGGTACTTATTATCTTCAGAGCAGACAATAAGTGCCAAAAAAGTGATCTAAAAGGGTGGCACTGAAAAACCCAGTTTATAGAAGATTAAAGTGATAGAAATCTAAACCTTTCTGTTGCAGCTCCAACAAAACTGAGAATTCACTGTTAACAGGGAAAATGAAAAATTAGAGTGAATCATTCTTTTAACTGTATTCTTTTTTCAGTTTCTCATAATCCATCTGTGAGTTTTTTGAAAAGGTTAAGTTAAAGCTTTTAAATATATTAATATATTTAATATATTCCTGTCAATGATGATTAATCCTATCAAAGTTTGTTCTATACTTAAAGCCAGTTGTCTGCATGTACTGGATAAACACATTAGCATTTATATATCTCAGGATAGATAGTGGTATATAATTTTTTGGTATCCAGATGAAAAGTTACAAATGCTCATCTAAATGTATGTAAATTTAGAGAACAATTTTTTTGTCAAGTAGTGAGAGTTTGCAAACAGCATGAAGACAATGCTTGCACCAAAGGTCACATATGGCACATGCATAATACAGAAAATGCAGTAAAACTGCAAAACATTTAGACTACTAGAAAAGGCAAATTACAGTGTGGGCCTAAAAATTTATTTCCACTTTTCCACTTTGACATGGACTCCCTGTCAAAGCCATAAACAATTCTTGAAAGCCAAGATGACATTAATGTTAAAATTCCCAATATGGCTGAATTTACATACAAAATAAATATCTGACATTTGTTGAAAATATCTTCTCAGACATCTCAAACTGATTCTCATGCCATGTTACCTGTAATAATAACAAAAACCTCTGTGCATAATATTTTGATTTCACATGGAACCCACCACTTTCAAATAACTTGTTTTCAGTAGAATCAACTAAAAAAATCTAAAATAAACACATCACAAAGCACAAATACTAATTTTTTAATAATAATTTCATGTTATAGAACAAAGAGAATCTAGAAATGTATGAAGCTTACCAATATTAATTACACTAACACACAAAGGGGACACATCTCCTTTTCCAATCTTTTAGCCTTTCTACAATACAAAACCTATAATGAAATTAATCTAGACTGTAGATAAAGAATAGCTTTGTATGTGGTAGATCAGATCATTAGCTGGGGAAAATGTTAATCTTTTAATTGCTTTCTGTGGTTATGTACCTGTCCCAAAGCAGATGCACTTGTAGCAGATCTAAATATTCCCTCCTAACAAAAAAATCTCAACATCATTAATTTGAAGTAGCTTTATCTCTTGTGATAAATAACTTCAAAACTATTAAATGAGAGAAAGATTTCCAGAGATCCAAGGGATCAGGCTGTCTCATCAGAAGGTCCAGGGCTGAATGAGTAGCACTGATCTCCTTCAGTGATGGATCTGAGAGAAACACAAATGTAGGTGATCAGCTGACACCTTCTGGATATGAGATAAAAGACAAAACTATGGTCCCATCTTTGTTTGTTTGTTTGTTTCCTAAATTATGAGGTGAAACTTGGAATGAAATCTGCATTCTTTTAGGGCGAGTTGGCTTCAGTGTTCATCAAGAATGTTAGCAGTTCATGTCAGTCTCAGAAAGGTATTCCTGCATCTGCGGACAGCATAGTCAACAAAGTGAATTGAATAGTCCTGAGGGCTGATTTAGATGTTGCCTACTGTTCAGTGTAATTGATATAATAGTTGCATTTGTGCAATAACATTAAATTTCCAAAAACTACCTTCTCCTATGTTTCTATTTTTATAAATTCTTGAAGCAAAGTAAAACTAGAAACACTGAGTCAGTTACCTGAGCATGTCTTTCCCTCCTTCTTATGAGATCAGAGGAAAATTGAGTCAGGTAAAATATTATGCACTGAAGTCTGTTAAACAGTCAATAAAATGAGCACCATCTTGCATTTCCCAGCAGTGTAAGTGACCAAAGGTTGCATTTAACATAAAAAATGTGACTAGTTTTTATTCAGATTCTTCATTAACAGTAGCAGTGTGTTGCACATATTGAAAAGGCAATCTCACCTTCTTCCAAGAGATTTATTTATAGTGAATAACATCTCTTTAGTACATATTTTTAATAGGTAATAAACAAGTTGCATGTGTATTATAGCATAATATGGATATTTTATAAATGTCAAAAGATATTGCTTTTTACAGCATATGATATGTTAAATTGCTTTGAAATATGAACTTAAGGTAATTTTTTTAGTTGTTTAGAATTTGGGCACAGTCTTTCCATCATGTGCCATGCATAGGTGGTGAACTCTAAGCATATTTAGGAAAATTATTACTCTTTTTAATCATAAGTATAATTAAGCAGTGTTCGATGAAAAAATATTTAAAATTGCATTTGATTTGTGTGTCAAGGCTGTGGTATGAGTGGGCTACAAGGGTGGCTTCTCTGAGATGCTGCCAGAAGCTTCCCTCCCTCCAATGCCACCTGGCTCCAAGATGGACTCGGTGCTGGCCACGGTCAAGCCCATCAAGGATGGTGGTAGCGACTCTGGGGTAACATAATGAGAAGGAAAGAGAAAATTATTATCCAGAAGTAATTGCAGCCAGACAAGAGAGGAGTGAGAATATGAAAGAGTCAGCCCTGCAGACACCCAGGTCAGTGAAGAAGGCCATGGAGGAGGTGGTCCAGGCCCCGGAGCAGAGATTCCCCAGCAGCCTGCAGTGAAGACCATGATGAGTTGGGCTGTGCCCCTTTGTCCCATGAATGTCCACAGTGGAGCACTGTCTTGGTTTAGGAATTGTATCTCAATTTGGTGTTCTAGCTGAAACCCCAGACCACAATGCAGTTCACTCTCCATCATAGGGACTGCAGAGTTTGGAATCACAACCTTAGTAATTAAGCCACTAAATGAATATGTAACTTCAAAACCAAAAGAGCCATTTTCATTTTCCTGTCAGCTCGAAATTTTATGCTTGGAAATCCACTAGCAATGGATATGATGGCTCCACTAACATGGGAAAACCACTGGAGCCTGAGTGGAGTAGACTCCAAATGTATGATTTTCTTTTGTTAAAATCAGTTGACAAGAATAATTTAAAACTACCCCCTTCCCACACTTACTTGCAATCTCTTTCTCAATATGATGACAGCATGATTTTGACAGCCTGTTAGACTTTATAGTGCTTGGAAACTAACACTGTTGAACAACTGACATTGGCTTGCTGTGAGATGGAAACAGAGCAGAAGTCAATGAAGATTATACAGTTTGATTGTTTGGTAAATAAAGATCCATGAGAAGTGAAAATCATATAATCTTTATTGACAGGCTAGTGTTACTTAAAGATGTGCCATGAAGAGTGTAAAAAAAGCATGGAAAAACATCTGTGCTATCAAAAACACGATCAGAGAATAAACAATTCCACTGATTTAATTAGTGGCCTTATAAAATATAGATGGCTAATATTAACCCGTACTTTAGGTTTCATTTCCTTTCTTTGTATCATATGAGAGCTGACAGGTCAGTTTTAGACACAGGTTGTTCTTGAACATTTAATAAATGCTGTCATAGTTGATTTTCTCCATATGCAAAAATACTTACCCTCTCACTATACTAAAGGAAAAATCACATTAAAAGAAAAAAATATAATGGACAGTTTTGCAATCTGAGAATTTCCTGGGAGAGTAAAGAAGCGAAAGGGGAAACACTGACTGCTTTTTATTTCGGGAAATTATGGGAAAATTTCATGTCGTGAACATTTGCTATCTAAAAAGCAGTTTTACATTACCATGAACAAACATTAAAAAAATTAATATTTAGTTCTTCTGAGAATAAATTCTCTTCAAACTACATACATTTAGGCTCAGAAGAGATAAACTGGTATTCTCATACAGAGTGAGACTCAGCAAAAGTTCTTTGTGTTAACAAAGTTGATGATGGTAATGTACTTAGAAGAAGGAAGCTTACTTGGTCACACTGCTCGAGAGACAAAGTGACCCTTGTGTCGTCAAAGTGTGTTGATATGTTACAGACATCTCTGCAAGTATCTTCTTATAGGCATAATTTAGTGTTTTGTCTTTGCTCCTGTTCAATTTTCCTCTGAAAACAAATATCAGTTTTACCACTTAAAGTGAATTGATTTGCTTTTATGAGTTACCAGGGCCTGAGTTTTTAAAGTTGAATTAGTAACTTTTATTAAGTACTCATAAAATTAAAAAAAAAATAATATAATGTGATAATGCATAATTTTAATATCATAGTTCATTTCAAGGAGGGAGGTATTTTTTTTAAAAAACAAACCCAACCTGAAAATAGCTGCTTTTTGAGGATATAAATGTGTCTATATATATAATAACTGTTATTATTGATAGTCATATATAAAATAATGGATGCATCTTAAGGTATACCCTATAATTGCTGAATACTCTCAAGAATACTGAAACTAGAACAAATTCTATTATTAGAAACCTCACAAGGCACTATCTTTCTAGCTTTTTGGGTCTCATGCTGTGCTTCCACTGTATTTTACATACCATATAGACTAAACATGACTTTAGTTTGAAATTCAACGCTCACAGTCCAGTTTATTTAAACTCACGGGTAAGGAAATGTTGATTTTCCAGCAGAGATAGTCCTCCTGAAATTGTGCATGTCTTGATTCAATATGTATATATTTACCTACCTGAAATATGTTTAGGCCTTTATTTGCTTAACTAAAACTACTTGTATTTTTTTCATTAAAAAAAATCCCTCAAGCAAACAAAAAGCAGACAGAAGATTTTTAGTAACTAATAGCTATGGAATTTTTTTATCCCTAGATCATCTGTTCAGATAGATCTTGACTAATAATGACTGAATGTTGTTACAGTGTCAGGGTAGCTAAGTGAATTTTTGTCATTGCAGCTGTCAAGGATATGTTCATGTTCCAAAAGTTCTTGTCCATGGCCATATAAACAGAATGTTCTTGTAGCTAAATACCTTGTTAGCTTACCAAGCATATAAAGTCACTTTTATGTGTCCTTAGCCTTTTAGGATTTTTTTTTTTTTACTTTGTGAGAATATGAGATGCAGCTTTAAAGGAGGTCAACCATTAAGTTTTACTCATCAAAACTGTTAATTTTTACTGTTGTCACTGTTTGCCTCTGCATCTGTAGGAGCACGAGCAAATGTGCTACTGGCCATCTATCTCTGAAGGGCATTGATGAGTCCTTGTAAAACAACTTGTTCAGTACCATCCAGTTTCTATATTTGCCTTTTATCTATGATTATATGAATAAATAGTATGTTGCCTCCTGAACTCCTGGTATGATTTTTAAGAAGAATAGAAGTCTGATAGAAGGGCAGATTTAAATGTCAGGAGGGTTGTATCTTAGGAAAACAGTAGAGACTGTCCAACAGAAATAAAGACTGGCCAAGAGAAATGTATATAAATATACTTCTTGTTAGGTCTGACAGTATCTGTAACGATCCTATGTAGTCCACATTGATTATTCTAGAGTAGACATCTGCAGCAGTGTTTTGTAATATGACTATGCAAAAACTTTATTACTGCTTTGTGCAATAATGCAATATGTTAACACTTGGTCTCATACTACTTCCTCCTTTCTCTTCCCAAATCTCAAACTCCTCTAGAAGAGCTAAGCTCTAGTGACTCTCATGGTAGAATTTTCATACAGCCTTTAAATTGTAATCCCAGAAAAATTCACAGCTCAAAACTGATTTAAAGCTGCCACTGTCAAAATAGGTCTGACTGGAAGCATCCAATAAGGATTCATCCTCCAACTTTCTACTTGTATTGCTGGATATTGAATTTTCTTTGTGATAAATTTTGATTATAAAGAATCAACATTCTTCATCGTAAAAAAGACAAGAAAAGAAATTCTATCAATAAATTTCAAAAAAACTGGGATGTGCTCATCGTGCGTTTCCCTGTAATGCCACTCCTGAGAAACAAAGATTTGATTAGCAAATGCTTTATTTAGAACTTAAATGGGTACTTCTGTACATACCATCAGAGGGGGCATCCTTCATAGTTCTTAAATCTTTATTAACAGCAAACCAAGATATCCATGGGATTATAGTAGAGAGATGTATGGTTTGCCACATGGCTTGAGATGAGTTCCATAAAAATTTTATGCTGATTCAGTCATCTATCCTTCAGATAAATTTTTCTAAAACATAATATAATCTATTTTTTATCAGACAGTAAACTGGCAACTGGTACAAAGAAGAGAACTCAGATACACTGAGTGTGTCTTGCTGTGAAAGCTACATGTCTTTCAAATGTAATATTACACACAGAGCAGTGCTATAATCTAGCAAAAAGGTAGCAAAGACACTTGGGAAGAAAGGGTGTGATTTCTTTGCCAGTAGTAAACAAAATAAATTTTAAGAAGACAGCATTGGGGTGAGTCTCATAAGACCTTGGCATTTCACATCAAGTCCACTATGAACAGACATATATCCACAGCTGAAAATTGTTCTGGATCCTGTCAGATCTTTTAACGTTGTCTTCATAATTTTGATTTGTAAGCCAAATTTTATTATTTCTGTTTTTCCATACTCCTTCAAAAAAGAAATAGAGCATGAGAAGCAGTGGTTATTCTAATAGAAAGCCCCCAAAATTTAAAAAGTAATATCCAGCTTTTTTGTTGTGACATGGGATGAGTTTATAACCTTATGACTATGATGAAAATTATAGAATGAAATATAGCAAGACATAAAACTGATCACAACATTCAGAAGAGCAGTGGTTTGAGACATTTTACAGAAAAGCCAACTTCAATTTCCCTCTGTGGGTGCTACCTTCTTAGGCAGCCATGGAATGGCATGCCATAGGATAGAAGAGTTTCTGTTCCTCAGGAATACCTCCCAGAACAAATAGACTCCCATTGCTCCCAGAAACCACATTCTCAGGACATTGGCGTCCCATACCTTGGCACCTGTGTCATTAATTCAAACTGTTATTTGGAGGTGGTCTAACAGGTAATATTTGTCCTTGCAGATTTAACAACTGATTAAAGAATCACATATATATGGCTAATGATGTGTTAAGACTACTTTTTACTGACAGCACACATTATGTCCTTCAGTAAGGTGGAGTTCACAGGTCTTTGCGTCTATAGCCACATCTCAATTATCAGTGATCTGTAATCTGATCAATGGCCTGTTACCCCCATATTTTAGCAGTCAACACTGTGATTTTTAATTAAAGTTAGCCATTTGTGTGAAATGATTACTCTGTTCATTATCTTGACAATTTCATTACTGTATCAGGTAAAATAAAACATTTATAGCAAGAGGAAAATATATGAGCTACCGTAAGGTTCAAGGAGGTTCATCAGCGCAGTTGGCTGAGGCTGTTATCATTAACATCAGTGGAACAGGTCACAGTTCCTTGTATGCCACATGCCAGTTATCTCCTTTTAAATGAATTATACATGTATTCATTAAAATTCCCCAAGTACTGTGGGAACATGAGCATTACAAGCATTTGCACCCTGCTTGCACATTCAATGTCGTGAGATGCATGTGCAGTGGAGCTTAGAAGGATTTGACTATGAAAGGCTTTGCATGCATGATAATGCATCTAGGAGCTCTGTTGAGTGTTTCATATTCCATATGCAAAAGTTGTTTGTGTGACTTTGACTTCACACCAGCTGAGAATTTAAGTATTCAACTTTGCTCTTTGTATATTCAAAGTGTACTGCTATGTATTTCTTAGAAATCCAGTGGGGGTAAATAAATGCATGCCCTGAGGAGCAGCCAAAACTTTTGTTCCTGTTTCAATCTGGGAGCTGATGGGAGGGCAGACAAGAGGGGACTACAGCAGAGGAGCAGTAGGTGCATCAAGATGACTGTCTTGATGAAAAGTTATCTATATAACAGTAATTGCATGTAACTCACCAAAAGAAATTATCATCAGGGTCCTTTGGACAGGAAAGATTATTATTGTCCTGATGCCTAAAGATCAACAGCAGCTGAGCTTTTAAAGATGGTTGAAGGGATGTTGAACAGAAGGAAACACTGGCACAGGGTCTCTGTCAGCTTTGAATGCCTTGAGGCTGTTTCTGTTATGCACACTGGTCTGATGTCCAGCTTTTCCATGTCTAGACTGTTGACAGAGGCCGTGCTTTGCAGTTCAGCTGTCATTTTTCCTAAGGGTGAAAGGGCAGAAAAAGGGCTGGAACTGGGGAGAGAAGGGAAGCATAGAGACACAGTGGACTAGGTTTACCACCATTAGGAAACTTCTATTCTTGGCACTGAAGATTCCAGCTTTAATTTTCCAGACAACATACAAAAAATTTCCTTAGCATTGGATGCTACTTTTCTTTGCAATTATAATAAGACAGCAGAGCACAGATTTTTTTTTTTTTTTCCCACTAGAAGCAGCTTCAAAATGATTCAGTGAGCAAATTTCTTGGGAATGGTGTTTAGTGCTTTTAGGGCATTAGGAAGAGGAACACCTGTATTCCAGCACACATTTTCCAGCTAATTTACATTTCAAAGAGGTCCATCATCTCTACACTGAGTTAATTTCATCTCCAATTGCTGTGTTACAAGTACTGGTTATAATGTTGTTTTGGGAGTTAAAGCACCTCAACATTCTGACTTTCTGGGTTGGTGTTCTTGTTACATGCTGGTTGCACAGGAGATAGAAACATCAGCCATTGTTTATGTAATAACATGTTGTACCATCAGTGTTAATTAGACATGGTCAGACCAAAGGTATCAGTTCTGAGCTTGTTCCAGCTCTGTGTTTCTGTATCCAGACTGTGAATCAGAATGTGGAATACTGGTATCTGTACAGATAACACTGAGTTATTTGTCTGCAAAGAACAATTTTTTTACCTCTAGAGAATTCTTCAGACTGCATACAGAGGAGTTGTCCCCACTCCTCACACATTTTGTTGATATTCCAATAGAATTCCTGAATTATGGGATTCTGGTCTTTTTCTAACTGAAGTGACAAATTCCAAATAAAGCAAAATTTTGGATGTGTGGGATGTAGCCTATTCCAAGAAACCATATACTTTAACAACCCTTCTGTGCAGTTTTGGCATAAAAGCTGCACAGTGAAAGTGGCAACTGCATGAACTACAGTACACCTAATTATTTCTGCTACTTCCCATTCTCTTGTGATGTTCTGTGATAGCCTTCCTGTTAAAACTCATGCATGCCATAGTAAATCTAAGCCTTGACAACTGCGATGCTGTGCCTGTGTGCTTCTGACTGTTGTCTTGGGTTGTACCCACTACCTATGTGATGTTGCTTTAATTTGAATTCAGTTTCCTATATAAAAGTGTTGATTGACATTTGAGACTGGCCTTTGCCAGGAGGCAGTGTAACTCCAGAAACTCTTTTGAGTCTGCCACCCTTTTGTGGGTATTTTAGATATCCTACAGGTTCACAAATATAAATGCATGCTCATGTTTAGGAAAGTGCATTAAATTCTCTCTATTTATAAGGTCTCTTTATCAGAAGACTTATTCCTGTGATCTTTTGTGTATGCAGCCTAGATTAATGAAATCCTGAACCTTGATCCAAATTCCACTTTTGATCAAATAACTGTTAGACTCATTAGACCCCAGCACTGCCATGAAATTACAGGGCAGCCCTTCCCTTTCACTTGTGCTCCTTAATACAGCATATCCCTTCCATACATTTCTACACTACTTGAGAGAAAAATTACTTTATTGAAGCACAGCTATTGATTTAAATCCACATTTTTTACTTTGGACTGTTTGGGCTATATCCACCTTTTGTCTTTCTCAACTATATATGTTCAAGTTTGTTATTCTGTTCATATCTCAATTCCTACTTTTTTTCAAAATTTAGAACAGTTTGTGTACTGAGTAGTAGACAACCAGTTTTGTTTTTTTTTGTCTCAGGAAAAATATCTGAATAAATTATTTGTTCAGGTTTATTGGGTAAGGTCGGTTTGACAAGAGTTTCAGTATTCTTCCCTCTTTCATAAAGAGTAATAGATCAAAATCGTATAAAAATCTATAAATAGGAAAACTATGGAAAACAGCAAAGCACAGTGTGCCCAGACACCCCCCAAAAGGGTTGGTATTCTCTCTGCTTTGTTCATCCTGATGATGGCATGTGCAAAATGCACAAGGTGCGATCCAATGCTATCCCATCACAGTTTGCAGAAAACTGCACTGGAAAAGTGTAAAAGACAGATACAGGATATATCACCAACAGTAAAATAGTTGCCATTAAAGAATCCTTTTTTATTTTTTTTAGCAGGGGGCAACTTTTGTCACTTGTAGCAGTGACACTAGGAATGCCCATTCTGGTGAAGAAAATCTTGTAAATTATTAATAACTCCATGAACAGGTTTCCACAAAGAGCATATGTCGCCAAGATTGTCAGGAAGAAAATAAACAATTCATGAGGTGAATTTTTTTTTTTGCCAGTGGGAAATTAGATTGTGAAACTGTTCCATTTCTGTGTAATAGGGACTCATAATTTGTAATGATCAGAAGGAAAATATTATAATGGTGCAACAACATTACAGAAATTTAAAAGGGAAAGAACCCAGCAAAACACTCAATCCCAAAAATACAAAGAAAATTACAAAACAAAACAAAAAAAGATAAAAAACCTGAACTGAAAACAGATGTGAACTTAATATTATGTGCCTCTAAATATAGTCTACATTTTAGGAACAGGACAGGCAAAGAAATATCATAAAGCTGGTTAGTATGACATTACATATTGATTAGTTAGCATTGTTTTTCCCTGGAAGTAAAACACTGGGAGCACAGTAAATGCAAAAATATGTATTAAAACCCAACAAATCCCTCATTTTGCCTTTCCCATGCTAAGTAGTTTTCAGAGAAAAAAACCTGTAATGTTAAATAATACGACCTTTGTGGGGAAAAAGGTGATGGGAAGGAAAAAGTTACAACAAAAAGAAGGAAGCAAACACATAGAGCTTAAACTTTGCAGTCCTTTTGTCATTACTAGATTTTCCTTACCTTCCAAGGACATGCACCAAGTACTGGGAAAAGCTGCTATCACTCAATTGTACCTGTAGGAAGAAGAAATAAATAAATTTCCAGAACCTTTCTGAACACTGAAATCTTCTTCCCAAAAGAAATTGTTAAAGAGGTAAATACAGATGGGGAAAATCGGCACCAGGATGTACCCAATCACAATGCAGCTCAGGGCTTTCATGGAGTTCCATTCATGCTTGGGCTTTGTGGCTGTTTTTTTCCACCTTTTCATAGAAACTGGCTAAGGTGGGCTGTTGTTCTTTTCCTCATGGTGGTCCTACTGCATAGCCAGAGGCTGGAAGTGGTCAGTACTTTTTTTAGTTGTAGATTATATCCTTAATTCTTTCAACAAGACAGAAACCAATTGGTTTTGCATTCCTTAATGAGGCAGAGAGTGAATGAGCATGAAGTCTACACAGTACTTACTCACTGACCTTTATCTTTGTAAATCTTTCGTCATTCTGAAGAAAACACTGTGCTTCTGCAGGATTATGTTGCTTTTTTGAGAATATTTAACTTATTTAAGTTAAAATAGAAAATCTATATACTTTTTTAATAGTTTAGTGTGATAAGTTGTTAAAAAAAAAGATCGTCAGGATTTACCTTGATGAGTGAAGTGGCTAGAAAAGGTTTTATCTAATTGAAGGAAAAGAGCCCTAAAATCTACTTCTTGAAAGAATTTATGAATAATCTTATGTATTATTATATTATTTTACCATTCTCTTAGAATTAAAGTATAGTAGAAAAAGAAAGCAAGACAAATAATGTCTGAAATGTGAGCCTTTCTTGGTGGAAAAATAATGTGGATTAACTTTTTACCAGTAAACCTTTTTGTAAAAGTGAAAACATGGTCAAAGATTCATTTTGTTGTCAATTTTCTATATTCACAATAGTTTAGTACTATTTCTCTAGGCATATATTATTTTTCTACATGACTATAATTTCTTTTTTTTTTTTTTTTAATTACAGATCTGAATACAAGGTAGCGTAAATACAGAAATTTTTTTTCATTTTAAAGGACTTATATAAATTTCTGTCTTTATAATGAAACAATGGTTGTTTTAATACCTGGTAATTGCGGAATTTAAGACATATATCATCCACTGTCTGTTGGATTGTATCTTTTAAGTTGTTAAACATTTAGGATTTTCTTATTTGTCCACTGTTGTAGAGTAATAGATGTGTTAGGGATGCTAAACATTTTTTTATGACAGAATTTTCTAAAGCTTTCCTCTGTAAGGGAATGTTAAGGAAACATGCTCTTTATCTTAGCAGTTTTGAAGACATTAGTTTATAAAACATTTTAAAAAAGAAAACAGTTGTGTTTTTAATTTTTTATTACAAGCATTTTAACCAGGCATATACAGGACCACTATTTTTCAAGAATTGCTTTCGAATTAGTCAACTCCAAGTTGTCTTAATCTTTGCTGTAATTACATTGAACACGTAAATACATAATCATTGTCTGTGCTCAAAAGTCATAACTTATTCCAGTAATAATGATTAGTCTTATAATTTGATTTCTTTGTTTTTACCTTTTAAATATTGATGACAGAAACTGAAAGTAATGCTTTTTATTTTGTAACATACATAGTGGTGATCTGCTTATTGGTGTGGAAATTACTTGTTTATTGCTAATCGTAATCTTGTCTTCTGATTTAGCTATGTCATGCCTAGACACTTCAGGCATTCCTCAGGTATAGGAGATGAGATAACAGTAGAGCAAAGTTTGAGAAAATACGAGTGATCAATGCAATTGTTAAGACTATTAATGAAATTACATTACTTTTACTATCCAACAGGTGAGATCAGTCTACATGAAGAAAGAAAGAATTACGAATGGAAAGTTAGATGCATTTCTTGCAAGCTGTTAGATAATAACTTAAATATAGCTGAAAAAGACAAGCACTCCTCTCACCCAAGGCCCAGTTTTCTAATTATCTTTGATAAGGAGAATTATGGAAAAGGGTTTTATAGAACTTGAAATCTGTGTATGTGGTTTATTGTGTCTTTGTAGATACAATGAAACCAAACATGTTTGACAGGATGCCAACACTGATGGTGTAAGTGCACAAACAGCCCACCTGCAAGTGAGCTGCCATCTAGGTGTGACAGCCAAGGCAGACCATGGCTTTAAGTGAAACAACTCAAAACTGTGGGAGACCAAGTGGTCTAGGGAAATATTTCTTCAGAAATAAGAGAGTCTTTCTTTCTTATCATTAAATATGCCATCAACCTTTCATCCGAGAAGAAATTGATGCGTTAATAACACTATTCCCTTAAATATTTGAGCACTGCGTAAGATATTAATGCTATACTGGTACTGTCCATTTATTACTAAAGAGAGAGAAAGATGGCTAATGACCAGAAAGACAAGACACTACAGTGTGGAGAAGGAATTGATTAAAGGTGAGATTGTAGTGAACTGAGATTAAAGAGGTAGGAGGAGGAGAAGAACATGCCCTAGGAGAAAAGAAGAAAGTGTAGAGCAAAGACGTGATGTAAATCTGAAACAATAAAATTGAAAGTGGTAATTCTTTTGAAACAATGATGTAAAACAACTTTTTAGAAAATACTACTGTGCAATTATCTCTTAACTTTTACAACAATACTCGGTTTATTTCAAACATCCCAGATGGTGTGGCAGTATTCTGTGAAAAAGCTATCTGATGGGCAGGTAGTGTGTGTGAATGTGTGGTGTTTGATATCAATATAGCCCCTTTGCCTCCTAGACAGTGAGGAATTGCTGTGTTTATTGGGACTCTGGAAACATACCTAGAGTCAGCAAATTCCTACTCAGGTGAAAAAGAAGTTGAATTCTTTTAAAATTATGTTGCATTTTAAGTGCATACTTGGTAAAATCTTGTTTAGGTTGTGGTAAATTAAACTCTTTTTTGCTTTATTTCATAACATTTCACCTAAATCATGTTTAGTGCACAAATGAGAGAGATTGTATTTAAAGAGCTTGGTAAGCAGTGCCCTCCTTGCCAAGGTGACATACGCCATAATGTCTAGTAAGTGATCTTTTTCCAGAGCACATATGTTGGGTACATATGGACACCAGTAACCAGCAAGATGCCATTAGAAATACTTTTGAGGATTTTATCCTAAATATTCATAAACATTGATAACTTTGAATCTAAACTTAGCTGCAGCATTTTGTAATTATCATCATCATCATCATCATCATCCTCACAATCTTAATACTAAGAACAGCAATATAAACACCAACTAATACTAAAACTAATAATCCCTTTTCAAAGTTTCCAAACCCCAGGTTAATTTTCTTGTCTTAATGTTATGTGGCATTATGAAATGGCACATTTTCATCATATTTACTCCTGCCATCCCTAATGCATTACCAGGTGTGAGATTAATGAGTGCAGCACATGAGACCTGCCACAGTTAATCACGTTTGTAACCTTTCAGATACACAGCAGAATATTTCTTGCTGTGAAACATCTTTTACCTTTTAATCTCTGCTGAGCATAGTGCTAACTCAACGCTGTAAGTTTTTTCTTATGTATTTCAAGTTAAGACATCAAATTATTATTCCTCTTTCATATTTTTCTATCAAAGAACTGTTTGTATTTCAAGGAAATATTGAAGTAGTCAGAGAGTGATAAGGATAATAGTAAACTTTTCTGGAATTAAAGAAATATGTAAATAGATGAGAAAGAGGTGGTACTTTTGCTATCATATTTCATAATATTTACAGATAATTTTTTGAATAAGTTTTGATTCAGAAGTTTACACTTGCTTTTTAACTTAGTGTAAAGTGTCAAAATATCACTTGAGCATATTCTATAAATATGCTACAAAGTTAACTCAATGGAACTGGGCATATAATGAGGCTATTTATGTGCTCACATATGTCACTGAATATAGGCAGAAATATGTAAGGCTTCAAAATTACAAATAAATATTTTTTAATTCTAGAACTATGTGAAAGGTCTCCATGTGAATAGATGAATCAATTTGTTCATATGTATTTTTAATTGCAAATTTACTAATGTTGGTCTATGTGCTTATAATAATTCTTAGGGGATTTTAGCATATATAGGTTTAAACAATGCTCAGAATCATAAAATCACAGAATGATATGGGTTAGAAGGGATTTTAAAAGTAATTTAGTTCCAGCTACCTTGCAATGGACAGGGACACCTTGCACTACATCCAGCCTGTCCTTGAACACCTCTAGGGAGAATCCACAACTTTGGGCAACTGGTTGCAGTGCCTCACTACCCTCACAGTAAAGAATTTCTTTATTTTTGATGTGAAGTTACCCTCTTTCAGTTAAAAGCCATTCCCTCTTGTCCTATCACAACATGCCCTTGTAAAATCACCCTCTTCAGCCTTCTTGTAGCTCTCCTATAGGTACCAGAAGGCTGATATAATTTCCCTAGAGCATTCTCTTTTCCAGGAAGACAGTTCTAACTCTCTTAGTCCATCTTCCTAGAAGAGGTGCTCCAGTCCTCTGATCATCTTTATGATGATTTTTTTCAGCAGGTCTATGTCCTTTTTATGCTGGGGGCTGCAAAGCTGGTTGCATGACTCCAGGTAGNGGCTGATATAATTTCCCTAGAGCATTCTCTTTTCCAGGAAGACAGTTCTAACTCTCTTAGTCCATCTTCCTAGAAGAGGTGCTCCAGTCCTCTGATCATCTTTATGATGATTTTTTTCAGCAGGTCTATGTCCTTTTTATGCTGGGGGCTGCAAAGCTGGTTGCATGACTCCAGGTAGGGTCTCATCAGAGCAGAGTAGAGGAGGAAGAATCACTCCCCTTGACCTGCTGGTTACGCTCCTTTTGATGCAGCTCAGGATGCATTTGGCTTTCTGGCCAGCCTGCAAGTGCACATTGTTGGGTCCTGGTGAGCTTCTGGCCAACCAGCATCCCCAAGCCCTTTTTTCCTCAGGGCTGCTCTCAGTCCATTCTCTGCAATGTGGACTTGCAGCCCAGGACAGGTGCAAGTGTCCTGGATCAGGGTAATCCCAAGCACAAATACAGCCCTTGTCAAATTTCATAAAGTTCACATAGGCCCACCTCTCAAGCCTGTCAAGGTCCCTCTGCAGTACCCTGTACACTCTAATTTCACAAAAAATTCCTATATACAAAGACAACAAGAAAAAAAAAACGAACAAACCCTATGAAAATAAAAATATTGCTCATTTTTACAAAATACATGAAATGTTTAGAACAGAAGGATAATATTTTTTTAAAAATTACTATTACCTGTATTTTTTTTATTGAAATCAAATAAATTACTTTTCAAAAGGGTAAATAATAAGAAAACCTGGCTTTAATTAAATGAATAGCACAAACTAGATTTTATGAACTTAATTCTATCATATCTGCATTGCAATAGCATTTAAAACTACCTTTGTTCCTCTAAATTCTACCACTAATATCAATACCTTAAAAAGCATATATACGTATCTTTACAGGTGTATGTTTTCAACATTTGTTTTACACTGTTGATCCAATGATACAAACCATAAACAAAATTTACATTAATCTTATTGAAACATCTATCTCATCTTGATTTTTTTTTACTGTTGTATTCTTGTTTAAAGTTTACTGTTCACATATCTTCAGTGAGGTAATATCTGGTTCCTCTATCCTTATATATTGCATTTTATAAAGATCCCACAGACTGAACATTCCATAATATCTGAAGCCGTTACGCACTCAACAAATTTTTCATTATCACCATTCCCTATTTGCCTCAATTTCTAAGTCTGAGTAGGACCTGAAACTTGTCTCATCTCATCAAAGCTGAGAGGCTTCAGAGCTGTATTATATATAAGTCCTATCAAGATTCACAAACTATGCATTCCTTCATCTGCTTCCCCTGAGGGACCCCATGCATCTGATCCTGCCTACCAGATGGCTTGGTCTTTATGAAACAAAGCAAAGACAACTGCTTTCTGTAAAAACACAGATAGGAAAAAACAAATGCTGCATTCTTCCCTCGTCTTACTAGCCCACCAGTCAGAACTCTTACACAGTATGGCAAAACTGGATTCAGTTCCCTTCCCAGCCACTCTTCTATCTTCTGTGTCATAACATCAAGATATAGACTGATCTCCAATGTGAAAAAGGATTCATATGCCACTGTCAAGAAAAGACACAAAATGAAAGTAGCTTTTAAGTTACTGTAAACCACTCGGAATGCAGGAGAATTAATTATTTTCTTGCTTGAAGAATTACTATTAAGCACTCAATCTGTGGAGCATATACCTCACTAGAAGTCATGCTTCATCATAGTGACTCCAGGAATTCCATGAGAGAGTTGCTCACTGATTTTTCTTGTTTATTTCATGTATTTTGATTCCTTTGGTTCATTTCAATTGCATCAGATGACTGATGATGTTACTTGTTAATGGTATTACCTCCTTCTGAAGCAACCTAGAGGGACCTGTCTTGTCACATAAATGCCCTAAGGATCTTTATGATATTCATGTATTATTTAAATAAATAGGTATTTAGGAGTTGAATTATAATTGAGAATCTAAATGCACTTGAATTTGGAAACATCCACAAAGATATATACTGAAATGTGTAGTCTGCACCTATAAATTTGCAAGAGAGTTTACCCCATTTAGACTACCATCCAGCACTTTGTGCTGGTTTTGGCTGGGGTAGTGTTAATTTTCTTTGCAGTGACTAGAATGGCACTGTGTTTTGGATTTATGCTGAAAATGGTGTTGATAATATAGAGATGTTTTTATTATTGCTGAGCAGGACAGATGGAACCAAGGTCTTTTCTGTTTTTCACATTCCTACACTGGTGAGGAGCCTGGTGGTGCAAGGGAGGTTGGGAGGAGGCACACCTGAGACAGGTGATCCAAACTGGCCAAATGGATTTTCCAGACTGTATGACATCATGCTCATTTAATAAAGTGGGCAAAAAGAGGAGAAAGAGGGAAACTGTAATGGTGTGATGGTGCTTGTGTTCCCACGTAACTGTGGTGTGTGGTGGCGCTCTGCTTTTCATCACTGACTGGTGATGGCTGAACATCTGTCTACTCATGTGAAGCAGTGAATGAACTTTCTTTTACTTTGTTTGAGTGTGCTGCTTTTGCTTTCCCTAAGAAACTCTCTATCTCAATACACAATTTTTCTGGCTTTTATGCTTCCTGTTTTGTCCTGATTCAACTGGTGGGAGACTGAATGTCTGCATGGTACTTGGTTGCTGGGTGGGGTTAAACCACAACTTTGAAGAGTGATATTTATAGATCTTAGAATGATTTAGTGTAGAAAAGACCTATTAGATCATTGAGTCCAAATGTTAACCAAGTCCACCACTCAGCTATGTCCCTAAGTGCCATATCTATATGTCTTTTAAATACCTCCAGGGATGGTGACTCAACCATTTACCTGAGCAGCCTGTACCACTCCTGCTTCTGTGAAGAAATCTTTCTTACCATCAATGATAAATTATGGAAAGCAGCTTGGGGAGCACTTTCAGCAGATCCCTCAGTATCCTTGGGTGGATCCCATCCAGTCCCATAGACTTGTGTGCCTAAGCAGTGTATCAGGTCACTGACCATTCTCCCTATGGAGGCTTCATTCTCCTCCCCATCCCTGTCTTTAGCTCAGGGGGCTGCATACTTACAGAACAACTGGTCTTAAGTCTGAGGCAAAGAAGGTATTAAGTATCTCTGTTTTCCTCAGCTCTTGTCACTAAAAATAAGATTCAGCAGAATAGGAAACTATATTAACTAATCTGAAGAAAGTGAAGAGAAAAAGAAGAAGTTGAAAGTATCCAAAGTCAGTCAGGTACAAAAATATTTCAATCAGATTTTTTGCTTTGAGGGTTTTGTTTTCAGATATGGTCAATTATTAACATGGGGTTAAAAACACACAGAAATTGCAACATCCACTTTTCCCATAGTTGTCTCACTGAGGGATGAAAGCCACTTGTCTTCTCCCAAGTTATGAATGAAAATTAGATATATCACCATGTCTTGTTCAATATAAGCATTATATTATCAAGTCTTACATTCCTGCTCTCAGTTTATAGCCAAGAATGCGACATTTCAATGTGTGACTGGGTCATAAAATCTGCAGTTTTAAGTACAGTATTATATATTGCTTTGCACTTTCTCTTGCGTACTGAGTCCTCCCAAACCAGCTCAATAACTTCAGAGCTGATCACTTCCCATCAAAGTCAAATTTCCCTAAAGTTCTATCTCATGTTTCTCCAAGATCCACTGTCTCATTCATCTCTGCCTTTTGTCCTCACCTGGAGAGTGGGTCCTGGTGCTACCTCTGGTGCTGTGTAACATGATGCATTGCAGGAGCAGTGCTGTGGGATGAAATAATGTTAGCCCTGGAACAGCAAAGCAGGACAAGCAAGTGCATTGCAGACTCAGGATTCCCAATGACTGTATCCCACAGAAAAGGAAATATAATTTCATCCAATTCGATTGTATGCAAGGTGAAGTGGTATCAACAAGATAACAAGCCTCATCACAGAATATGGATTATCCTGGTGACTGGTAAAAATCTACTTATTTGCTGCAAACTAGACTGAGCCATGTTTAGATAACAATCCCTACAACATTTTCTCAATGCATTTTCCTCTTCTAGCAGCTAGAAATAAAGGGACACTAACACCAGTCAGTCTCAAAAAGGTTTGTCTGTGATTGTCTAATATGCAGCATTTGATTTGGTAGTGTTTGATTTAGTAGTGTAAGCATGCTCTCAGACTGCTTACAGACCTAAACACTTTTTGTGAAGAATACATCTCCTGAAAGCCTTGCTGGAACCTCAGTAGGTGTAAATTAGCACTTCCCATGTGTTGGTAGCCACAAGCCTTTGCAGCTCTTCACACGTCAGCTGCTGGAAATGCAGACTCTGGTGAAGTTAACAGGCAGCTCAGCAGGGTTTTGGAGAAGCTAGGGTGACATAGTGGAGTATAGATTTATAAACAGCATAAGATGTATTGTCAATTTCTGTTAAGTCAGATGATGCATGGAAAGTGTGAGCTAGTCTGAGATCCTTGGGAAGAGAAGATTCTACACTTTACTACAAGATAATAGCAGGCATATGGGCAATTACTGCAAGCCCTAAGGTCACACAGAAAATCCTTAGCAAAGGTTTTAAATCCAGGTTGAAATCCTGATGCATACCATCAGGACTCTCTTTGCTTCTTTTTTCTTTTTATTTAATTGTGAATGTTTCAGAAAGGTTTTTCAGTTTTGCATTAATCAAGCAACATGTTTCAGCAAGTCTTGTAGGATTTGCACTAACGTGAGGTTACAAAGAGTATCAGTATTTCCTACACCTTATCTGCAAAGCAAGTCTTAATAGTAGGAAAACTCAGCTTGAAGTCAGCTACAGTTGATTTTGGTGGGAATTTCTCAGCCCTTTCTCCATTTCACTGGGAGACAGCATGGGCTAACTGCACAAGATATAAATCCTCTGTCAGCTTCTAAATGGGTGGCTTGTAAGAATGGAGTCAAAGCATTTCTCTGAACTTCTCTCTCTCTTTTCCTTTTCCCCCCTTTTCTTTTAATTTTCCAATATTTCCCCCTTTTTTTTTTCTAATTAAATTGGCTGTAGTTCAAGAGAAAATCATCCCAGTCCATATGTCACTGTGTTCATTGCAGGCAAGTGTGGTAAAAATATACCAACCTCTTCTATGTTTTTTCAGTAGACTGTAATAAAACAGTGTCTATTAGTTATGTGATTAAACCAAAACACCATTTTTACTTTGTTTTAAAGAAAGCTAAAACCTAGTATCTTGAATACACAATTAGCCTTCTTAAAGAAGTAAAATAATTTTAAAAATAAGATTTTCAAGGTTTTTTTCTCTGTCCTTCACAAATGAGGCCACACACCTGAATTTCATTCAGAGAGCCAATGAACTGTGAATAGATTAATGTCTGCTTCACTTCCATTCGCTAGGGCAGATCTGATTAGATATACGTTACTTTTTCAATAGATACAAATTATCTGGGAGGAATTGTATCACCAATATTATTATGTTTTTACCACCACTGGGAGGATTGTGTGACATCTTAAACCTGGAGTAGAGTGCTTTAGATTTCCACAGCCAGAGTTCTGTGAGGTAGATCCCAACAGTGAGCCACGAGTGTGTCTTTATTGACCCTCACTCCAAGGTAGTAGCAAATTCCCATGGATTTGTGGGAAGCAAAACGTGATAACTCTTGTGGTACCAGTTTAATGCTGGATTTTAAATGCATCCACATTAAAATATTTGTGCAGTTATTTCTCCTCATGGAGGGGCTACCTCCTGTAATCCTAGCACGTCATTGTTTCATAGAAGTTGTCTTCCCAGAGCATGTCTTCACATTTTTAAAATCTGACCTTGCTTCATACTTTTTATATCCATACATCAGTGGCCTTTTCATGTTGTGATTCCTAGTGTTGGCACCCAGACAAATTTGGCTGTATGTATTTCTGCATATGGATGTGCAAAGGACTACATCCTAGGTCTACTGTGATTTATTCATTATTCTCATTACTTAAGAGCCATAAATAGCCCATAAATACCTAAACTTACTGTTCTGGTCCCTAGCCTGTCTCTGATAAGAGCCAAGATTTAGGGAAAAGGGGATCTTTACACTGTTACTTCCCCAGAAATACCCTCAAAATGCTTCCAATCTGAATCAAGGAAATTTTTTTATTATTTCTTTTCTGGGAGATGACCTCATGCAAAGCAGCTCTGCAGAGAAGGACCTGGGAGTCCTGGTGGACAGCAAGCTGTCCATGAGCCAGCAGTGTGTCCTTGTGGCCAAGAAAGTCAATGGTATCCTGGGCTGCACTAAGACAACTATTGCCAGCAGGTCGTGGGAGGTGGTCCTGCCCCCCTACACTGTCCTGGTGAGGCACATCTGGGGTTCTGTGTCCAGTTCTGGGCTCCTCAGGACAACAGAGATATGGAGCTCCTGGAGCAGGTTGATGACTAAAGGGCTGGAGCATCTCTCAGAAGAAAGGCTGAAGCATTTGGGCTTCTTCTGCCTTGAGAAGACAGAGAGGGGACCTCATCAATGCATACAAGTGTCTGAAGGGAGGATATCAGGAAGATGGATCCAGGCTCTGCTCAGTGGTGCCAAGCAACAGGACTAGAGGCAATGGGCAGAAATGGATGCACAGGAAGTTCCACCTGAACAGGAGGAAGAACTTTCACTGTGGATGACTAGAACAAGTTGCCCAGACAGAGTGTGGAGTCTCCCTGACTGGAGATACTCAAGAGCTGTCAGGACAAAATCCTGTGCTGTGTGATTTAGGAGGACCCTGAAGGAACAAGGAAGTTGACCAGATGAGTCACTGTAGTCTCTTCCCATTTTATGATTCTGTCATTAGGACATTTTTATCTTTAATAATCCTTGATGAACATGATTTTCATGTTTTCTATTAATTTATCAGCTTTATTTTTAGAACTCATAAACATTTAGATTCTATGTTATCTCATGGTAGCATTCGGAAAGCTGCTTCTCTTTTACGCCCATTTATTGAGAAGATAAACAAAAAAAGGGAAATCTGGGTTTCACACAGCAATCAAGGTGTTAACTCACCATGCATTTAAACAGGAGCATATTGACATGTTCCATTTTGCTCTCTACTTCCTTTTTTAATAGTTCTTATGATCTTGTTTACCATTTTCTGATACCTATTTAAACTCTACTGATGTTCCATAGTGTCATCCAAAGGCTCTCAATTAACTTCTTCTTGAATGGCAACAGGTGATTTAGAGATTCTAAAATTATAGATGCAATTTACATGTAGTTAATAAGAATGTAAATGTCTTATTTTTTCTGGCCTTAAATAAAGGTATTGCTAATATTTCAGTTACAGATTACTGCATTTTAGTTTACATATTTTATAATATTAAATTGGAATTAATATTCAACTAATATCATACTTTTATATAATCTTGGCCAAAATCTTTCTTCCTCACTTTTTCCAGAGAATCTTGGATGTAAATCTCTCCCTAAGAAATCTGTGATTCTTATCTTGCTTTGAAAGCTATAGATAGCTCATTACATTTCCAGATTAAGCTTGTCATCTGTTGCCAAAATGGAAGCAAGTGGTTTAAATCAACTAACAATTACTGTGTAAGACTTCTGATGTACTTCCAGTTGTAACTGTTCATATGTTTTACTCCTTTATTGTATGTATTCTCAACCTGTAAATATTTGTCTTTGTCCTTATGTCTTGAAATTGAGTCTGTTTTTGAACACACACGTTTCATTCCATATTTAACAAGTCCCTATATTAACATTGTTAGTATTTTTAACTTCACATAGATAAATTCCACATTTTTTACTTGTTTGAGTACTCAGTATAGAAATATAAAATTTGTTGAAGAAAAATCTGAATGAGAGACAATGGGTCTCTCTACAACTGTACTGTCTCTCAAATGGAGAAAAGAAACCAAACTGGAAGTTCATTATTTTTCTATGTCTTCCTCTGCTAACTACTTAGTCCAGATTATGTGGCAAGGTTCATGTACATCTTTTTATGACTCTAATTCTTTAAAAAGTTAGAACTTAGCCTATTGAAACTGCTAGAAGCTACTCTCAGGAACAGGTATGTGTATTAATGACATGATTGTGTAGCAGCCCAGATATTTTATTTTGGTTAAGTATCGCACTGCCTATGAAATGCAATTGTTGTCCTGTTGAAATTAATGATTTTCTCGTTAACCTCTAATTGTGCAGGCTATTATACATCTTGTTTTCACATGGTCTTCATACAGATGAATGGTCCCTTACAGACTCTGCTTCAGATGAAATAAACAACTGTGAATTTCAGCAGCCTTAGATTCTCATAGAAATTTTCATCAGGCTTAACTGTGTTGGTTTCAAGATGCTTAATCCCAAATTAATTTTTTTTTTGAAATAGCAATCATAACTGTATGAGGATGTGAATTTTATAGTAAATATAAACAGAAGTTGAGAGACTTATTCTCTCACTAGTTCACCTAAGGGTTACTTGTGATTAAAGATTTTGATATTTATTTCCTATATCATTACTGCTTGTGTGTGTGTGTGTGTGTGTCTCTGTCTGTCTGTCTGTGTGTGTTAGGATCTCAATAATTTTTAGTTGCAATACAATGAAGAATCTTGACAACAGTTAACAGAGCACAAACAGCAAGATTAATAGATCTAGACTCACACAAGAAATTAAATTCCTGGAAACAACAGCCTTGTAGTGCAAGACAATTTAAAAGAACAGACGAATAGGTGATATTTGGAAAAAAATCTGCCAATAGGATGGCGAAGGATGTGTGATTGTCCTGAGGAGCAACAGTGTTCTGAAAAGCAGCTTCACAACAACTTTTTTCCATTTTGCCACCTTCAATCACTTCCAAGGGACTACTTTGTGCATTCAATTGCCCCAGGCCTCTATGGGATAACAATATGATTTGCTTCAGCGTGTCAGTGTTGTTTTGAGTATGGATGCTCTGAAGGGAAGGCACACATCAGGCTCTGAGCAGAACCCAGGGAGGGGAGTGGCTGATCCATCAGCAAGAGGCCTGTTATATGCTGACTCTGACCTTCAGGCAGAAACCTATTCCAGTATTGTGCATTTGTTTAACCTTCACAAGCATTCAAAAGAGCACTCATTTTTACCTGATCAGAAACACAACATACTTTGTTTCAAAGCGATGCTACCTCCTCTGCCTGTAATATATCTTTCCATTCTTGAGTATGGAAGTGAAGGAAACAACTAAATATCAAGGACAAAGGATACAAATCAGAACAGTTTCAGATAAGTAGTAAACTGTTATAAAGACAGATGTAAATTAATTTCTATATTCAGGGGAATTTGTTAACAAAAGACTTGATCCTGGAAGATTTAACAACGTGGAGTTGCTAAATTCTAGGACTTGCCAGAGCATTCTCTACTAAATTTGAAGTCAAGACCTTAAGAAATCAATCATATACATATATACACATGTGCAGAGGCACACTCACAGACATGCCTTTTTCACTGTAGTATGCATGTTTTCTGTCAAGAAAGTGAAACAGAAAAGGGTTTTTCAATGGATATTTCAGGACTGATTTAGTCTGATTTAGTCGTGGTCTTGATGCAGCTCCATCAAAGGCAGAGGAATTCTGTCTGTTTTGAATAATGTTATCCTTATGAATTGCATTTTTGGTACTGTGTGAAAAAAACATTTTTCAGTTAGTGTCCCCTTTTTGGCAAACCATGCCCAGTCACAAAGACATGTCATATTAGATAATAAAATATGTGTAACTTACATTCTGTAATACCAGTGCAACTTTGCATTGTTCACCATGCCAGGGGAAAAAAAAAATCAAGTTGATAAAATTCAAAAGACATCTACTTTGGGCTGTGTGAGTAACTTGGCACTGTTAATAGGAAAATAATTAGAGATCAGTGTTTTTTAAGTAAATCTTCTTTAGTACTTTATGTATGAGTGATACCCAGTTTCCAGCATGCTCCTTGGGAACGTGATGAAAATAATTTGGACAAGCTACCACGAAATAAACTTCCAGAAGTTACTCTTCCTAAAGTCGTGTTTCATATAATTAAGCAAGAAGAATTCCTATATTCCTAAACTGTTTCTGATGAAAATAAGCATAACAGCTTGTTTTAATTATTCATATTACTATACTATTTTTAAGATCTGTTTATAGACCATAGATATGGTACAGCAAAAAGACCTAACCTTTCTCAAAACATCCTGGGATGATCTGCAGTGCATCCCTTTCAACTCAGCATATTCCATGATCCTATGATTCTGTATTGGCTGGGTAGCAATGTGCCTTCATATTTTGATCAAAGCTATGAGTTTTGACCAAAATTATTCTCCTGAGGGATAAATATTCACATTAACATTGTTTAGTATTTTCTTCTATGCCCTGCATCTTGGGAAAGATTGTACCCTTAGCAAGTCTGTGGGTGACACCTAATTGCTGCCTTACAGAGGGATGGTAACATGAGGGAGGAATTGATCCATTAGGAATTGCTGAAGGGGTTCAGAAAAGACCTGTGCTTGGAGGGGAATGACCCCATGAAATGTCCAGGCTGAGCAAAATCTCTGCAGAGACAGAACCTGGGTGTTGTGTGAGCAACAAACAAACATGGATCAACTGTGTGTTTCTTTTTGATGGTGAATCCTAACCAGCTGCAGCATCAAAAGTATTGCTAGCAGATTGAGGGGAAGCTATTAGTCCCCTGTAGGACTCTGCATCAAGAATGGTTCATTATTGAAACAGAAATATCAGGAAATAGAGACCACTGTTGAAGTGCCACCAAGATGTCTGGGAAATGGAACAGAAGGCATACAAGGTCTACTTGAGGAATATGGTTCATTCAGCACAAGAAGAAATGCATCAGAGAGTATCTTCAGGTATCTATTAGTGGGAGGTTAAAAATTGGGTGTTGACAGTTTACTCATAAAAGCACAAAACAACAAGCTCAGTGGTGCTGTTGACACATTCTAAAGGATTCTATGATTCAAACAAAAGACAATGGTCAGAACCTGTGACAGAAAAATTCTAACAGTGTATGAAAAACAAACATTTTCATGAGACTGTTTCAACACAAGACAGGGGTGCTGTGGAATCTTAATAGAGATTTTCCTAATTTGTCTGAATTTTTGCAACGAGCCCTCCATTGAACAGGTTGTCATTCTCATGACCCCAGAAATTCCTTCCAACCAATTTTTTTGATGATGCTGTGATTTTTTTCCCTAGATAATTTTGTTCTTAAATTTGAAATTTTTAGGTTTAACAGAAGTCATCAGGTTTGCTAGAAGATTCTTGAATAATTTCCCATGGCTGGTTATACATAGGAGATCATCCTGAAAATGGTTATCTGCTCTAGACTGTTTAAAAACAGTGTCAAGGGCAATGAATATATGACACTTACCAGTGTCCACTATTATCATGTGGAAAAAAATGGTGTAGAAATAATCAGTGGTTGCTCATTTTTACAATGAAAATCAAAAACTAAAAGCCAGGAGAAGACATTACTCTGATTGCATACACTACATAAGATATTATGTGCAAAAGGTATGTGAGTTAAGGCACTAGAGGAATCATATGCCCAAACAGCATATCTAAAATTGGAACAAATTGATCCAAATCTTCATTTCCAGATGGAAGATCATATGAAAAGAGAGTCATGAATGAAATCAAATAATTATTAGCATGTAAGCAGTGCATTGTCTTCAAAGGAACAATTGCCAATTAATTACAAGTTGTGAACTCTTTTTATACATCATGGAATGATTCATGGGGGCATTAAGGGAAGATTTCATAGTTAGGGGCAGACATTGAGATTCTCAGATGATGTAAATCAGTCCCTTTCTTTTTGCTTCTCTCAAGATACGCCTCTGTATTTGATCTCAAAATCTAGTGAATCAAATTTACCAAATGCAGCTTCACAGTTAAAATATAATGTATTTGTATTTATCTTTTGAATATTATAGTAAATGGAATTTAATTCTGCTTTTGAAACCAGCTCTACAGATCTGCAGCATTAAGCAGTGGAGCTGGATTTTGTTTCCTATTGGTTTTATACCATTCTCCAAGTCTTTGCAAGTACAGCAACAACAAAAAATGGTAGCCTGAAGTTATTCCACAACAAACTGTGATTTTGTCAGATTTTATCAGCTCAGACAAGTTGGTCCTGGTCTGTAGCTGGGGCGACTGCAGCAGGGAAAAAATGAACTTAAGGAATGCTTCTATCTTTCAAGTTTTAGCCTGGTACTGCTGCAGCAAATGGTTTCAATTTTTACTGCATGTTTTCCAGCTGATTTTTTTCCTGATATGTCTGTGTCTGCCTTTCCTGAGTTTGAGAATACTGACTTCCAGATTTCTCTGTGAGTGAGAAGGCAGAAATATGGGGTTCAAACTCTGCTTTTCTGATACATCTAGGGAATATGTTAGTTTTATATGGTTTTATGGCTGCATACTATTTCCATGGAAATAATTTACCAAAATGCCTTCTTCTAGTTCTTTAGAGAGAACTTTTGGGTGACAATGACGGACATGAAAATAAAAAGAAGACTAAATGATGGAAAATTTTATGTAGAGAAGAAGCATGGACAGAGTGAAAAAGCAAAGTATATGAAGAAATATATCAATATCCTGTTAATCTGAATTCTTGCTTAAAATTCATGAAAAGGGGAGTTAACTTTCCTTTGTGTATTCCTGGCTTCATTACACACACGGTTTGATGTGCAATGAAGGACCTAATATAATAGGGTATGCTGGGATTTGAAATGGAAAGAATGACACCTGGTTGATAATGTATGGGGGAAGAAAAGAAAAAAAAAAAAAACCCTCACAAATGATATAAAGAAAAATAAGAAAATAAAGTGATAAAAGAAGAAAACTAAAGATGAATTAAAGTGAATTAAAAGACAAAAGAAAGAAGAAAATATTTGAAAAAGAATGAAACAAGGCAACCCAACCTTGTATTAGAGGTAACCATAATATTAAGACCCATAGCACACATGTAACCACCTACAAACTAACATCTAACCTCAAATATCTTAACCTTGAAGTAAATCCCAGCTGAAGTGTTTAAAAACACCAACAATATGAATATATTTTCTGTAGCTGGTGTCCTATCTGCTTCCAAAGATTTCCTCATTTTTGTATTCTTTATGACTCTTATTTCTTCCATAAATATAAAAAAGCCACCTAGTAATTAGACCAAGGGTACATGTAGCACATGTCTTTCCTTTGGTAACACCCAGAGGCTGATAATTAAAGACCAGCACAAAAACTCTTGATATGGAAATATTTACTGAAATCCAAAATAATATCTCAGCATTGTACAGAATAGAGGACTACTTCAGTTTTCTTCCTGTTATCATTCTCTCTTGAGGAGACCTGGGGCACTTTATTTTCTGAGACATCTGAACTCCTCAGTGTGTAGCTCAGAGGGAAAAGTCTGTTTCCTCAGCATCTCTCTTTAATAATTTCCATCATTCTGAGGCAATGTGCTTCCTATGAAAAGGTGTGGAGACAGAAGCAATTTTTGTGATAGGACCAGTTCTTTTCAATACTGGACTCTGCAATTTTGTGTGGCCTTTACTGTATGGAAGATTTTCAGAATTCATCTGTGTAAGGATGAAACATAATACACTACTTTCAGAACACACATAAGTCAAAAAAACATGCTCAGTTTATGATTCACTTACTAATTGAGCCCTGAATAAAATTCTTATTCAGAATCATTGTAGCAAAGAATAAGAGTAAAGGAAAAGAAAGAGAAAGAATAAGAGAATTGCAGAACTACAAATTATGCTGAGGAAGGAAGGAAGGAACCAACGAGGATCATCAAGTTCAACTCCTGGCCCTGCACAGCACCGTCCCTAAGAGTCAAACCATGTGAGAGCACAGCCCAAACCCTCGAACTCTGTCAGGTTGGTGCTGTGACCACTGCCTTGAGGAGCCTCTTCAGTGCCCAACCACCCTCTGAGTGAGGAACATTTTCCTGATATCCAGCCTTAACCTCCCTGACACAACTTCAGGCCATTCCCTCAGGTCCTGTCACTGGTCACCACAGAGCAGAGATCAGTGCCTGCCCCTCCTCTTCCCTCATGAGGAAGGTGTAACTGCAGAGAGGTCTCCCCTCAGCCTCCTGTACTCCAGGGTGAACAGACAAGTGCCCTCAGCTTCCCCCAAGGCCTTTCCCCATTGCTCTCCTTTGGACACCCTCTAATAGTTTACTGTCTTGTTTTATATTGCAGTGCCCTAAACTGCACACAGGACTTGAGGTGAGGCTGCCCCAGTGCAGAGCAGAGCAGGACAATCCTCTCCCTTGCCCAGCTGGTGATGCTGTGCCTGATGCCCCCTGACACGACTGATGCTCCTGGCTGCCAGGGCATTCCTGACTCATGTTCAACCTGCATCAACCAGAATTTCCAGGTCCTTTTCTGCAGCACTGCTCTACAGCCTCTCATTCTCCAGTCTATCCAGACATCCAGGGTTGCCCCATCCCAGGTGCAGATGCCATCACTTTCCCTTGTTGAAGGTGATTGCCCAGTCCTCTCATTTGTCAAGGTCTGTCTGCAGGGTCTCCCTGCCTTTGATGGAGTCAACAGCCCCTCCCAGTTTTGTATCAGCAGTGACCTTGTTTAGTATCACTTCCAGTCCTGCACCCGAGTCATCTTTGAAAATGTTGAAGAGCACAGGGACAGGATGGAGCCCTGGAGAACCCCACTAGTGACAGGTCACTGTCTGATGTCACCCCATTCACTCTAACCCTTTGCACCTCACCCATGATCATGTTGCTCATCTATCCCATGATGTGTTTATCCAGCTGTGGCTGGAGATTTTGTCCAGAAGGATCCTGTGAGAGACAATATTGAAAGCTTTACTGAAATCAAAAAAAGATTAAATCAAAGAGCACTCTGTATAAACTTCTTCACACTATGGGGGAATCAATAAAGTACAGAAAATATATCACTTAGAAAAACAGCATGTGCTTTCTGTAAGCAAATCTTGGTTAAAAAAAACCCCAACAAACATTTTCAGAGAAATCTAAGCTATTCATAGGAGTCTGCAAATCCTGGAAAAATAAATATAATGTATAGAAAAAAATGAGATCCCTTTGCCTGGGAGGTTCAGGAAGAGTACTGTGAGGGCACTTCCAGTCCCACTATGCTATAAGCCAGAAACCACAGTAATCTTTGAGAGTGGTTCCCCAGAGGAAAGAGAACCATATTCTGCTCTTTCTGAGGCATCACACTTTCTTTTTTTGATACTGGACTGCTCCTTTTTAGATATATTTGTTGATAGAGCTCATTGATTTCTCTTGAGATTTCTATCAAACAACACCTCGGTAAGTTTATAAGGTGAGGCATGGGAGATACTGCTGTTATTATTTCATGACCTGAAAGACCTTTGGCAGGTTTAAAAAGTAATCCTAAACCATCATAGCTCAGTCTGCATTGTGATGAATATAAGCCTTTAGAAACATTGAAGGAGTATCCTTGCAATTGATGTAAGTGTCAGTCATTAATTTCAGCATGTCTAATTGAAGGGTGCTGCTCAATTCTCTGAGACTTTTTCATTGCTTTAAATATGTGGCACATATATATCAAATCTTAATAGATATCAAATCTTAATATATATCAAATCATAATACCTGCCAAGAAGAAATACTTACCTTTGAGAAAGAAAAACATATCTTTATTCCTTTAAGTCTTTGTCTCTGTGATTGTCTTTAGTAAAACCATAATGAGGAATGAGATAAAGGACGATCTCTTTTATTGTGTGAAAATTTAAGTTCCTTTGGTTTATTGCAACTACCTTCAAGTGTTACAATATTGATTATTTAAATATCTGTTGCTGCTCTGCGTATTTTCCTGCTGACTGACAGATTCCATTACTTTATCTGCTGAGGAATTCAGATTTGTTAAAGTTATGAAAAACAGCACTGTGTACGAATCATCAATCTCCCTCCATTGTTAGCACTGAGATGTTATGGGGACAGCTGGCATTTCCTTGACACTTTGCACGATGTCCCCAAAATCTCTCATCTTTCTAGACTTGACAGAAAGAAAATTAATCGTGCAGACAGTGATTTCTCATTTCGAGGATTATCCAGGCAGCCCAGTAACACTGAAAGTACTAAACATGCTGTTCGCCATGGCAATCGGCACACAGATTCCTTCGCGGCACAAAAACCACGTTGGCATTCGGTGGGTTTGCTCAGAGAGGTTAATTGTCCTCTGTGAGGAGCGGGCGCTCTGAGATGAGCGCTCCGAGATGCTGAGCTCTCGGGAATGCTGAGCGCTCAGAGATGCTGAGAGCTCGGAGATGCTGAGAGCTCGGAGATGCTGAGAGCTCGGAGATGCTGAGCCCTGGGGGATGCTCAGCTCTCGGGGATCCTGAGCGCTCGGGGATGCTCAGCTCTCGGAGCTGCTGAGTGCTCGGAGATGCTGAGCCCTCGGGGATGTTCAGCTCCCGGAGATGCTGAGCTCTCGGAGGTGCTGAGTGCTCGGAGATGCTGAGCGCTCGGGGATGCTCAGCTCTCGAAGGTGCTGAGCTCTCGGAGATGCTGAGCGCGTCCCGCCCGGCATGGCCCGCGCTGCCTGGAGATGGCAGCAGAGCTCTTCGGCTGTCGCGGCATCCTGGGGTGGAGCGGGGAGAGCTGTGTGCCTAACCTCTGTAACGCGGGGGGAAATTAAACACAAACAAGAACTTTTAAATCACAATTTTGTGTTTAATCTATCGGCATCTCCCTACTTTTTTTAGAAGGAAATAGCTACTGTTAAGGTATGACAACATCCTTAAAATCTAAAATAGCTGAAGAGATAGAAAGAATGATACTGCAGGAATGAATTTTAAATCACATCTTCAAAAGAGACCTTGCATTTCCTCTTTGGAATGCTGTATTCATTTGCTGTTTCTCTTTTAGATAGATACACAAGACTTAGTACTAGCCTTAACATATTGAACACTTGATTTTAAATTAGGATTGTGGAATTAAAGTCAAAATAATGTGGGAAGACCTATACCTGTTCAAAGACATTCATTAAAGAAATTCAGCTCTTCAATTTAGAAAAAAAAAATTAGTAAAACCAGAGTGAGACAAAATTCATTCTCCACGTTTCACTCAAAAGCTAGTGATGTGATTGTCAGGTGTGCAGAGCTTGGATGCCTATCTAGTAGTAAATATAAAATGTGCGTGGGTCTCTTACATTGAGGATTTTTGAAATCTTATGAAGCTTTTCCTAGTGCCTGCTGTTTTCTGTGTTACATTCTTTAGGGAGAGCAAGTTTGTGGTCCCAGTTCCTATCCCCCCACCAGTCCCAATGGGTTGTGGCACATAAGTGCTGTATGGCTGCATTTCTGTTTATTTCATGAAGCCATCTGTGAACAAACACAAATCTGATGGTAGGTCCCATAGGAAAGGAGAATTATTTCATTCTTTAAGTTGCTCAATAAGGCACAATAAGTCCCAGTACACAATTCTAAGACAGGAACTGCAGCTGTAATTTACCTCTGTAAAACTGGAAGCTTGATGGGTGTCTGTCTGCCCTCTACCATTAAAAACCAGCCCCATATGTTAGGTTCTTCAGATCAGACTATCTAAGAACAGGGAGAAAAACAGATGTAAAACCTGGTGCTTGTTTTAATTTTGAGTGCTTTGGGGGTGATGGAAGCACCTATTATCCTTTTTAAGTTATTCACTTGTTAATTTAATCCATGACATTGATCTCATTTGTGTCAAGTCTGCATAATGAAATCAGACTATTAGTTTAATATTTCAATCAGTAATTTACATATTAGGGATTCAATCTGCCTTTCTTACATAATGAAACCAGGAGAGATCTGAACCGCTCAGCAGTGATGTAGAGCACCATATAGATCAAAAAAATCCCACATTTATATGGAAAAAATATGAACCAGAACACATTTGTGTGTGTATGTTATTCAGCTGACATAGGCAAAAGAGTTAAGTACTTAAACTGTAAATTATAGCTCTGATTTTCTATAGAACTGTGCACAGCCTGTGTCCTGTAATCTGTGGATTTCTCATTGTTGTCCTCTCTTCCGTTGTCCTAGCAGTTCAGTCTTTATAAGAATGCTATAGAAAACAGTGTGCTGCTCATTTCTTTCTTTGTATTCATCTCAAATGAATATCTGTTTGTGCAGCCAGTATGTGCACATTTTCCTGCAAATATAATGTAATTTTGATTTGAACAAACAGCTGTCTCAGCCCCTCTTTGACATTGAGTGTTAAACACTCACATTTCATCCTGCTTAGAAGTTATGAAGAGAGGGATGTGGAGAAAAAGCGACAGCTAACATGGGTTATGCAAAATCTAAGGTTGCATTGGCAGAATTGCTGCCCAGGATGGGATGGTGACACAAAGGACCACTATTCTGTTCTTTTGTTTGTCATCCACTGTGACTCAAAACAAACTACAAGGATGCTCAAAATATTCTCTTCTGGAGATGTTTAATTTTGTACAAGTTAATTACAAGACTACTAAACATTAGTGAAACTACAGGCCACTGTTGATATTCAGGCACTCAGCTGAGAGATATCCTAGCTTGAAGCTTAGTCCTGTGCACTTTGTTTTTAGACATCTATTCAAAGTGAATGACCAGGATTTTTAGAAGGATTTGGAAAAAGATAGAATTACAAAACTCAAGGTAGATGGCAAATGGTTCTGTGGATCTACCTTTTTCTTTTCTTGCAAAAGCTCCCAAATAAAATGTATTATGTCCAAAAAAGGAAAATTAGGCTAGTGAAGTGGCTGGAGCAAAAATCTGATGAGGAGCAGCTGAGGGAGCTGGAGTTGTTCAGCCTGGAGAAAAGGAGGCACAGGAGAGAGCTCATCAAATTCTGCAACTCCCTGAAAGGGGTTTGTAGCCAGGTGGGTGTTGTTCTCTTCTCCCAGGTTTCATTTTCTTTCATTTTCATAGTGTGATTTTATTTCATTATCTACTTGTTCATATTTTGTTTTTGATTAAGCCATACGAGGCCACACTCATCAGTAATTTTTAGAAATGGACTGCTTTTCCTGCACCCAAAATGTGCCCAGTACTTTTGGAACAGGAGATAGTCATTGACATCACACATATAAATCAGCAGTGCAAAATGACCTCTACAGATCTGTGCTGATTTACCAGATTTTCATGATAATGGTGTACAATTGTCAGTGATTTTAATTTATAGTAACTATGCCAAGTTATTAGCATGTGTCAGCATGCACCTGTAGGGTGATTTGGGAATGCAAAAATAATATTAGAAAATCTAAAAGTCCTATTTTTGGCTAAATTTCACAGTTTTTTTTAAAAATACTATCAAAATAGTATATTAGGTGTTTTGTGATGAGTAATTTTTTAAAACGGAATCTTTATTTCTAGCCATAAATGTTTAATAGCCTTAAATGAGTCTGGTTATCTCCTGAGCTAGTCTCTGACTGGGTTTCTGAAATGCATAATGTTAAAACACATGCTGTAAGACCAATGCTTTATTTGTATGGATGAAATGATCACAAGCCACAGCTAAGCTTCCCAACCTGACAGCATATATGAAGGATGTTAAAAATGTCTGCATGATAATGTGAACCAAAGAATGCCACATCAAGCTTTTAGAAAAGCCTTCAATATTGGGAAATAAATATGTGGTAGGCATGGAAATTACATTTATAGTTAATGAGACTACTATAGAATAATTCAGTTTTGGAATTGAAAATTATTTTTCAAGGGATTGATTTAAATGAGTAAAAGCAAGAATACTCAGAATAAATGCAAAAATGTGAATAAAATTGTGTGTACTTTCAGACATTCTGTTATTTTGGCATTGCAATGTTGCATCTAAATTACAAATGAGCTCAAGGGCAGGGTACAAGAGCAAAGACTGCATGTAATTTATGTGGGTTAAGGAATACACCTTATATACAGAACTAAGGATTTATTGTTAGATTAATTAAAGTGAAGGAGATATTATTAACTCAGTCACAATTAATTACTATAACTGCTTATAATGACAGAATTGAAACTGATAAAGACAAACACTTTAGTACCAAGCCTCTTCCCTGGTATTTGGCTCACCCCTGAAGCCTGCCCAGCATGCTAAGGTCAAAGGCATGAGTCTTCCCCAGGAGGAAGATATGCAAGTACGGTGAGTTGTCAACATCCTGGCTCATTTGGCAATAAACATCTTTTATTGATGGAGCTTTTCTTCCTTCATGCTCTTCGTTGTACTTAAAATTCTATTTATATATTTGCTGACCACCCACTTACTTCATCTGTATTTACAGGTCCCCATTTTCACTTATTGAAGGGTTTAATAATATATGCGATGTTTTAAGTATACTGCATATTCATTCTTTGCTTCTTTGTTTTCCTCAAAACTGGTTTTTCATTCCCAGTTAATAATACTACATGCTTTCAGTGAACAGCAACTTAACATTTGTGGCACATTTTTGTGGCTGGGCTGACAAGTGTCATGTTTCAAGGCCTATATCATGATTTTTGCTCACACTGTCAAGCCTCTCTGTTTCAAGCTCTTGATTTTCTTCAATAGCCTTCAAGCTGTGGTTTCCTGATAACAACTAATATTTTGTTATCACAAACTAATCTGAGAAACATCCTGTTTGGAGGGACACTGAATAGATCAATCTGTGAAAAAATGATCTACTGATCTATTTCAGGTATTTATCTATCCCTAGATATTACAGGCACAGAAATTATACTGTAGTTACTGCATGTCATTAATGTCTAATGGTTACATTGATATCACTGATATCAATATTGCTTTGCTCCAACATAGTGTTTATATGCTAACTGAAACTGCTGTTCTAAAGTCTATTATACTATTCTAACATCTGCTACTCAGCTGGGATCTAATGTCAGTAGTTCCAAGTGTATCCTCAGGTACATCACTGTTGTCCTTCCAGTTACCCATACATTCACTCATAAAATTCCTGTGCAAACAATTAATCTTCATATACATATGTGTGTTAGTGTGTCCTTTCAAAGAATCTGTACTTGAAATATGAAAGAATAAATGAAGGTAATATTTTTTAATAAGATTCCAAAAGCTCTAATGACTTGCCAGATTTGTGGAGTAAAATCATAACCAGTGGACCAGGAGGCATGGATAGATGTGTCACTGGGTTTTTCCAGAGGCCTCTCCATTAGATCCTGGCAGGCAGCAAGTTATTGTGTTGTCTGTTGTCACTTCCCTGCCTTTGTAAAGCATTGTGTCCTGTTGAAAATATAAGTAACTGCCACACACACACAGAGTGAGAAACACATCCTCTCTTGAATGAAGTTCAGTTTTTTGTGAAATGACTGTTTTCATTCTGTTTAACTCTGCTACACTTTCAGCAAGCTGATGCAAACAGGGTAAATTGGCAGTTGCTGATGAAGTTTTCAGCTTTACACGTATTGTGAAATCAAATCTATTCTGTCTTTGTGCTTTAGGGAGCATTAAATGTGTGTCATGTAATCACAGATGAGTTGCTGCTTAACCATTGGGGAAACTGCATCTCCTGGCCTAGAAACTCCAGGCTACAAACAGACAAACATCTAACACAAAGAGCCACATTGAGAATTGCTGTCACAGGATAAGGCATTTTATTTTCAATATCCTAATATCTTAATGAGAAAAAGAAGTGATGAAATTATAAAGTGATCACAACTAAAAGAAATAATATCAGTGGTTTGTAGAGTGAACAAGGTTTACCAACAATCTAGTATCTTTCTCATTTCAGCTTGGAAGAAAATACCAGCTGGCAGCATGTTTGAAATGAAAGTTCTATATTTGTAGTTCTAAATTCCTCAGAATTTGGTTATTTCTTTAAGGCATTCTCTATTAAATTTTGTTGGTTTTCTTTTCTTTAAAGCTAAAGTGCTGCTCTTTATGCCCTCTATGAGAGATTCACACAATAAGAAAGACTGTAGAATGAAATATTGCAATGGCACAAAAAAGGGCAGAGTTAAAAATGGAACAATCCACTGTAAGGAACAGAGAGCTAGAAATCTGAAAACTTCACAGACAGGTTCTAGTCCTGGTGCCATGGTATCTGTTGTCTAGCTTTGATCAAATAATTTCCATTTTTTTGCCATTTTACCCATCTATGTGAGAACAAATGTCCCCAGTTTTTCCTGATAGGATGATAATTCATGACTAGTTTGATACTCAAACAGTGCTATTGTTCAGTATGTGTTATAAAAGTTTTCAATCATATGCATATGTTCAAACATCATAGTACATTCCATAGTCAGTTTCCAAAAGGTTAGTTTTTGATAGCTATAACTTTTTAAAATGTCAAATAACCACCCTGAAGACTTTTTTGTGACAGTTGTAGCACGAATGAAATGTTCTGTACAATCTGTTCTCTATTTGAAAGTATAAGTGTTAAAAAACAATTATCTGAAGATGGGAAATTTTCTTTTCAAGAATCAGTATATAAAAGGAAATTCTAGAAACAGTTAAATGGAATCTTGGGAGGAGGGATTTGAACAAAGTAAAATAATTTTTACAGTTTAAATTAAGTATGTCAAGTGTTTTACATAATAAAATTTTATAATTGATTTATGATTACTGAAAAAGGAGCTTATGAAGACATCTTCAAAGGACCTTTTTAATCCAGTTGTTCTAATAGAATCTGCTAAAACAATTAATAATGCATACAGCACTTTCCTATGTTGTCATTTTTCTTTCCCGGTTAATGGATACTGCTTTCAATTTTGTGTTCAATTACTCTGATTAATTAAGCTTTTTTGTCCCTTATTTCTATTATCAGATTAAATGTTATAGATGTTTCACTTTGGGGTAATTAAACATCCTTTTAATAAGGAAAACTAATTTTTGTTTGCTTGTTTATCTTCTTAACTAACCTTCTAATCCTACTTCTTTTCTCATGGAGAAAGCCAAGAGGGAGATATGGGAATGCAAATGCTTCAGAATTTACCTCCTCATTTTTTTTTTCTCTGTATATGAACTAGAAAAGGAATGAATTAGAGGATGATATCTTTCTTTTTTGCTACCCTATGTATAACAATGCTTCACAAATAAGGAAAGAAACATTATTTCTTATCAAACAAGTTTCTGTAATTTTTTTTGTCATTAACTCATTCTGTATTTTTTAAGCAAAAAATACAGGGTACTTACAGGCCTTGTCTTCTCTGTTGATGCAGTTTTCTGGTATTGAGACTCTTCTACACAATTTCACTGAAACTGACTGAGAGATGTGGAGACCTATTTTTCATGAGAAGCCAAGGTGCAAATGCTCTGTATGTTGCATTCTCAGAACACATAATGCACTTTGAATAGATTAAGAATTTCCTTACAGGCAGTGTTTGAAAAAGGCATTATTTCTGGATCTTTCTGTGATTCCTGATGCTGCCTCTGTAAGTAACAATCATCTTCCTCACAGCAATGAGACTATCCTCTCTTCCTAGGGAGGTGCAAGTGTAAAGCTTTAATATACACTATGCATGGCCACCCCTTGACTACACTTTAAATTACTTTCATGGGGTAAGACTTTCCCCTGAACATGCTTGTGGCAGCATCAAAGCTTTTTCTTTAAGTTGCTTATAATAATCTTCCATGAAATTACAGAAACATATGCCCATGTATGAAGATTCATTTAAAATCTGAATATTTCCAGTTATAAATAAATCCAAATAATGTTATGTTTATCTTCTTTATAGCAGATACTCTCACAATGAAAATGGTTATTGACTCAAAGATGGACCCTGCAGCAAGTGAAAAAATTTGATTCAGACTCTAAAAATGTGCAAATCAATTCCAAATCCTTAACTAAATCTCCACATGGCTAATATTAGAAAATCTTACATAGGCTATGACAACATAAAATCCTTCAGGACTGTAAGAGATGAACACAGTTTCTCTGCATAGATATATAATCATCTGTGATATTAATGACTGAACACATTTTATGCATAAAACATCATGATTTATGCATATAACCTCATGTTATTTAAGCATATAAAAAGATAGCCAGCATAATAGTTATACTGAGAATAACCAATATCAAATTTCTATAATTGTTTAAATATAAAATTGAGAAGTGGAATTGAATATCACAACCATGATTCCATTGGAGTTTACATTTTGATACAAAGTCCCTTTTTCCCTGTGGGGTGGATGGACCCCAGCCCATTTGCTCACTCATTTCCCTAGAGGGTTGACAGAGAAAATCAGGAAAAAAAAAAAAAAA
>VWYP01018060.1:12549-27820 GCA_013400435.1 Pycnonotus jocosus | reverse complement strand
AAAGAAAAAAAAAAGAGAAAGACTCATGGATCAAGAAAAAAAATGCTTAATAGTTGGGAAAAAGAACTAGAAACCACTCACCACTCCCACAAGCAGACCTGTGTCCAGACAACCTTTAAGCAATGCCTACTTTGGACCATCCCTCGCTTTGTAACACCCTCTCCCATTTTATTGCCAAGCATGGCTATTATGGTACAGAAAAGCTCTTTTGTTGTGTTTCAGTTGCCCTGGCTATGTCTCTGTCTGAACTTTTACCTTCCCCTCAACAAATGACTCCAAAAATTTCACTACTTCAAACATCACTGAAGACAGAGTCTGGATTTTCAACTGGGGGTAAATTTTGAATAGTTCATTTGAATACACTGATTATTGAAGGTATCTCAGTGATTAATTTTTTCACTGCTAAAATTAAACACAGGAATTAACTTCATCCTGACAAGTATTTTGTGTTAGTTTCTCTGTGGTGGTGCATTTTAGCCTTTTTATGTTTATTAGTTATTGTTTAGTTTAAGTAAATGGTTTGTTCTATGTAAACCCCTACTCAAAACTCCCCTTTGGTCTTTTCCTGAAGTTTGTATGTGTCAGTCAAAGTCCCACCCCCTGGGGACCTGTCACTCACCCCAAGGCTTTTCCCCTGCTTCGAGAAAGTTCTGAGAAGCTGGTCAAGTCATTGGCCGAATTCCAGATTTTCCCCCACCCTCTATTCCCACTGGTGATAACTGTTGTCTGTCCCGTCCTGTATCATCACCTGTATTTTCTTGTTGGAGCTTTTTCTTATCTTTTGTAAGAACCTCCTCCCCATAAAAACACGGTGCAGAGGCCTTGAGACACCTTACTGCTGAGGAATTCCACCAGGTCAGGACCCCTGACTGGCTGCTTCCCACAATGAAACAATAAAACCTACAATCCAAACTCTGCAGCAGAGTCACTCTTTCTGCCTCACTTTCGTTGTCTTTGAAGGTGTCTCAGTGAAAAGAACCCACCAGTTCCGAAGCAGCAGTGAGGCTACAGACGGGACCTTCAGAGCTGCCCCTGTGCCAGGGTCAGACGGGCAGCTTGGAACAAAGGCAGGGAGGGCCATATTTCTCAATACCACAAAAATACTCACAATAAGACCTTCCACAGGTTACTTCTGCATTACAGTTGGTGATTCTATTACGGTAATTTTCCACTACTGAGTATGAGCTACACTACAGATGCAAAGCTATGCACTGTATTTCAAAGTGACTAGATGGATTAATAAATTCAAGCTCTGTTAATCTGATTTTTTTTAGAATTAATTTTTTTTCAGACTGAAATAAATAGAATTCACCATGAGTGAAATAAAATTGTGGCATTAAAATTGTGGTATAACACAGGCATGTAGAAAGTCAGAATTGTGAATCACATTTCTACAAAGGTAGAAATGCCTTTTTTTCTGACACTGAAATCTTGCATTTAAAATTAACACTCCTTTGAAAGCTGACAGCTGCATCAATGGGTAGGTTGAAACAGATGTGAATCATTATGGAGGTCTAAGAAAGGATTCTTTTTCTCTTCCTTTTTTTTTCTTCTGATAAATTAATAAATTAATCAAAACATATAAATTAGGGAACAAATAAGGCACTCTTTCTAATGCTATAAACAGACTGTGACCTAAAACATTTGTTCAGCACTCTATTTTGTTAACAACATCAGATTCAGATCACTGGTTCATATTACCTGGAGATGGAAAGAAAATTGGTTGAACTAATTAGGAAATTTGCAAGACAGGTAATTCATGTTTAAGACTCCAGGAAACATACACCATGTTTCATAATAAGGCCTGAATTGCTTAGCTGATATACAGACAATGTGCAAATATAACTTTCATTTTTACAATAGAGGTGCAAAACAAATTCAGATGGAAATAAGGAATCTCATGTATTAAAATCAGAGACTATTCGTAGAAAAAAATAATTTTACAGGGCTTAATATATATGCAACTACATAATTCTCTTTGTTTTTGCATAAAAACAAGAAAGCTTATAGGAAAAATTTCTTACTCACACTAGGAATCAAGTAGATGTAAAATTTTAACTAAATTGACTTAATTTTTCTGTAGATTTAGTTTATTTTAGTGTAATTAAGGATACAGAAGGACTAGAACATTCTGATGATGGTGGACATTTTTGGTGGCTAAAATAAAACCCTTTTAATTTGAAGAGAACTTGAAATGTCTTTCATATTAATCCAGTGTGATATGAGATACAGAATGGCTGTGACATCTAACAGTTGTATCACTTCTTAAAAATTATAAAATTCAATCATAAATCTAACCAACTTTCAGTAAAGCTATTATCTTCACTCTTGCCAAAGGCAGTTTTTTAACTGACATAAGTGAAATTTAGATAAAGCTCCAGCAGGCAGTTGTGTTAAACTGAATTCAAGAGTACACTGTGAAGCACATGATTTTGAAAATATGGTAAAATATCAAGTATATTTGTTAATTGGGTAAAAAATCATATCACTAAATTAATACACATTTTTGTCCACTATGGAAATAGTTTAGAGTAGGTATAGAAGAATCATTGCTTTTAGCTATTTATCTCCTATGCCTCTGAATTACTTTCCTATTACCTGTGGCCTTTCTACTCTGAGGCAGTTTTTGTCTGCTTTTCTAAATTCCACAAGTCCACCTTCAGTAACAGAAAAAAAACCAGGTAGCAATGGATCAATCATAGATATTTAATGATAATACTTCTTTCCTTAGTGCTAAATTTTATGACATATTATTAATTTATTATTATGTGATAATAAAAATGGCCAGATCTACAGCAGGCTTATAGTGCAACTTGTTATTGACTTGTGGTTTGACTGATGAATCGCTGAAGAATCACTTTGTGCCACCACTGAAATTATAGTTTGTTACCTTTTCACTTTGAAAAATGTTTATACTAGTTCTAATAATATCTCTGGTAGAAGGAGAGCTTGTGAGCTTTCTGTCCTTAAAAATTCTGCAGAGTATTTCCACAATTTTAATTTTCCTTTACATGATTCATGAATTCATTATTCATGGCATTAAATGGATGGACAGACATTCCTGACGTAGTTAATAAAGGCACTTGTGTAACAATCTTTTTATCTGTTATTTTCACAGGGCCATAATATCCTACACAATAGATTTGTTCATATAGATGAATAAAATTAGGATGTTCTGTTTGTCTGCAAGTGACAGAAAAGCGCAGCTCACAAGACCACAACTTTGTGATCTTACCCATCTGTGGCCTTGTTTAGTTTACCAATATATCTCCTTCCTAACAAAAGTGCTAAAAACAGGCAGGGGATGTTCTGCAGCTGTCACAAACCTGTCTCAATGTTCAACTCCTTTTGCCATCAGAAAATTTCCCTTAGTATCTGTTCCATCTCCTCTGCTTCATTCTAAGGTTAGTGGTTGGGCATGAAGAATGCAGTTATTCAAAATTTATCATCAGAGCAAAAAAATCTTCCTAGGTCAACTTACATGTATGATTTCTGCATCTTCATGAGTCTTCCTCACTGTTGTTTATCTTAAAGATAAATTAAATGGCTATGACATAAATACTCACAGAAAATTGATGCTGATCATTATTTTTCTACATGTTTTCTTAAGGTCCTAACCTTAGAATTAGTTTGGTTAACATGACAAATTGAAATAGAACTGAAAGGTTAATAATTTTCCATTTATTCTCTTACCTGAAAAACAGACATCTGTCCTTATCTGGTGTTTTGAAATTTCAGAAATCCTACATGGAAGCAGTTAGGATGTTCTCTGTGTGTACTAGTGCAAATTTATTTTAAACATCTCAGAGTCTTGCTGTATCATTTTAAACATCCTTTCCTAATTTCTTTGGGTTTTTGCCTGCTAAATCCTTTCTTTTACCCATTAGTTTCTAATCATTCCAAAATTGCATGCAGCAAAATCAATTTACCAATATAAAATTTACACAATTATTGAATTCACACATGATTTTGGTGTGCTGACAAAAGTCTGTCTCATCAGTGAAAGGAAAAGTAAGCTTTCCTGGTGAGTTCAGAAAGACTTAGATTTGGAATTTTCTCCTCATCCTTAATATTTTAGGATGAGAATTTTTCTTAATGTTTTTTACCAACCAGTTTGGGCACTCATTCATTTTGACTGAATTTCCAACACACTTTTGTTCCATCTTGGGTTGTTAATCTGTATAGTTTATTCTCTTTCAGCTCAATACATTAAACTTTTTTTGGATTAGGTATTTTGCTTTGCAGTGTCTGCCACAGGGCAACTCTAAAGTAGCGTAAGATGTTGTGTATGAAAGGATAAGCATATTACAGTAAAATTAGACAAATCCTCTTTTTTTTTGGTGTGTGGAGCACACAAAGTTTAAAGAAAGCAAAAAAATTTCACTTAATGTAATTCAGATCTACGTTTTTATAAGATTAGAACCCTATATATTATACATACATTTAAAACTACTTAAGTGTTCAGTTTCATGAAACCATGTTAATGTATTCATATGGTGTCAACAAAAATGAAACTTTGGTGAAAGAATTGTCTATTAACTGTGGAAATAGATAAAAATGGCTTTAACCTGAATCCTTGGAAGTACTGAGGTACTTTCCTGACTTCACTGATATGAAGATAACTGGGGTCTAAATCTTTTGAAGGAACAGAGCCTTAGTATACACTCTCTCTTGGTTTCATGTTCTCTAAGTTACACATTACAAGCATACTCCAATTTAAGTTTCAATTACATTCTCTCCATGGTCAATGAAAAGAGAAACCTTCAAAGTACATTTCTTTCTACTTATTGTTATGTACCTATTTAATGAGAGGATAAATCAGTTTTTCACAGTGCTTGTCTCTCTTCATTGTCTACAAAGAATAACCTGGGTGATTAGGTTAAAAGAGATGTAAAATCTCCATGTTATGAAAACCTTCTGAAGCCAGTCTCAGCCTGTAGCTCAAATTACGAGCCTACAAGACCAAAATAGTTAAGGCAGAAAGGTGTTGGAGAAAAATGGCCAGTAGCTAAGCCCTACAAAGATATTCATTCATTCCCCTGCTGGTAGGACCAGGGAGGGCAAAAGTGAGAAAAATTCAGGGATCAAGATAAATACAACATAATAAGTGAAACAAAGCTCTGTGTGCAAAGCTAATAAATCCTTTATTTGCTACCTCCTGTCAGCAGGCAGATGTTCAGCCATTTTCTGGAAAGCATGTGAAATGGTTACTTGCAAAGACAAACTCCATAAACAGGAATTGCTTACATCTCCTTTGCTCTCCTTTCCCTGAGGTTTTAGTGTCCACCAGAGCATCATCAGACACAGTGTGATCATCATAGGACACAGTGTGTCCCTTTGGTCAGCTGGGGTAAGCTGTCCCAGCTGGGTCCTCTCCAGCCTGTTGCCCATCTGTCCCAGCTGAAGGGGAATAGTGAGAAACGGGTACCACACCAAACACAGTGGTGTGTTATCAACACTATTTTAGTCACAACTCATTGTGGATGTTCAGGGCTTTCTGCTCCAGCTAGCAGAGGTTTCTCTGCTCTGCTCCACTGATAGTTCGTGGGGGTTCAATCTCCTGGCTCCACGTGGTCTGAGGCTTGGTAGAATTAGAGCGGATTCTGCTTTGGTTTAGGAGATGTTTATTCCATGTGGGATGGAAGGCAGAATGAATCAGAATGGATTCTGAACCACTTATGTCACTTTGGGTGAAACCTGAACCAGGGGGTTCCAGATCCAATGGGAAGGTGGAGGGGCGTGGTCAAGGCCAAGGGCACTTTACACCACAATGGGAAGGGTGGCACCTGGACACCTTGCCAAATAGGAGAGGATCAACCAGGGTGATTGACAAGACAGGGTGATACCACCAGGGGGTGGGATAGGGGATGTCAGGGGAAAGGGAAGAACCATTTACAAATCATAATTACACATTGCAACACTAATAAACACAGCACCATGCAGGTGATTATGAAGGAAATTATCTTCCTTCCAGCCAGTCTCCACCACTTATGCCATATAATCTTCATCGTGCTCAGGCTTTCACTGTCCAATGTATCCTTGTTAAGCAGCAAGCAGCTTCCTCTCCTTTCATAAATACACAGGGAACCACATCAGCCACATCTACCAGGCTGTAACTGTGGCCATCCAGGCTGGAAAATCCTGCCTGGATCCAGAAGTCCACCAGTTTGTAACACTTAGGAATAGAATTTGCAGACGAAATCCCATTTCCCACTTCCACTGTTTCTAAGTGGAACTTTTTTTCATTATTATTATTTTTAAATGAGAATTTTTTAAATTGAAAATTCAGTGAATGGAGATTTTAAAACTAAAAAGCCATTTTCTGATTTTTCCCTTTAAATATAAAAAATATTGATGCATTTGTACAGCAAACTACATTCAATGCATAAAATGGAAAAATGGTCAGTAAACAAAATTAATAGATTATTAATTTATCTCAAATTATGAGACACTTATCTCAAATTAAAGTCATAAATCTAAAATAATTTCTGTAAATAGTTTTTAAATTTTTTTAAATAATATATAGAATATTAATTTGGACTTTGAATCATCTTTTCTAAGTTTCAGCAACTGTCTTAGGTGTCTAAGGTCTTAATTCCACTATGGAGATGTCTTTTTCTCTGCTTGAACTGTATGCTAGCCAGATGAACCCAAGTCAAAGCTGCTGATAAGCCATCTCAGTTGAAACAATGAAAGCTCATTCTCAGGATTCTAAGTTATTCAAAAAGTGAGATTTTTTACTTTGGTTTAAATTATTTTCATTCTTTTTCACTCAAGAGAGTGAGAAAGGACAGGTTCTTTATTTTATTTTTCTCTTTAGCCATTGGCTTACTGGTTTCAGTCCATCTCAAGGTCACAGTATAGGTTGCCACTATTTGACAGTGAATTATCCTAAATGAAATCAATTGGTGACCTCAATACAACCCCTGCCGTGTATATCTTCATCACAATTCAGCAGAGTGAAGAGGGACTAAATGGACACAGAATTTGAACTCAAGAGATGTTTCCTCCAAGCCTCAGTTAAGACATTGTGCACAGCAACACAAATAAGGTTATGATTTTTTTTATTACTATTATTTTCCCAACATTAACATACAAAATAATTTCTATCATTTAATAGAAGAAGAAATTTTTAGAATAACAGCTCTTCATGAACTTACCTATTTAGTTTTCAATTAATCATATTCTTTAAGGTCTTCAGGTGAAATATCATATGTAATGAATATACAGCTCTCTGAAGGATAATGGATTACTTGTCCTTATTCAGATGGCATTATTTGGAATAAAGATTTCTTTTATATATTTATGTGTTGTATTTAATCCAGTGAAGTTAATTTCTTCACTGTGGTTAATAATTGCTGCTACAATGAAAAGAGGTGAAGTAATTTCAGCAATATCTGTTCTTAAGAGCTTTTGTCCTTGCTTTGTTGTGCCAATTCAAATCTTATGTCCAAAAAAATCAATCTCAGATAACAGAAGTTCTGCAGATATTTAAAAATAATTAGGAATATTTACCAGTTTATACCAGTACATACAATAGCACCATAATGAACATTGGGACTAATTTACTACTCTATGCTAACCAATACTGTATTGTCCTTGTTTCATTTGGGATAGAGTTAATTTTACTCCTAGTAGCAGGTACAGTGCTCTGTTTTTGATTTAGCATGAGAATAATGTTGATAACACTTTGATGATTTAGTTGTTGCTAGATAGTGCTGACCATCAGTCAGTGATCAGGTGCACAAGAAGCTGGGAGGCAGCAGGACCAGGAAAGCTGATGGAATATGTCCAGAGGAATATTCCAGCATGCCATGGAACACCATGCCCAGTATCTGTGCTGGGGGACTTGTCTGGGGGGGCAGCAATCATTGCTGGGGTATGGACTGGGCATTGTCATTGGGTGGTGAACAATTGTATTGTGCTTGTTTCTCTTGGGTGTTATTTATCTTTCTCTTTTTATTGTCTCCCTTACTACTGCTCCTCCTTCTCCTCCTCCTCCTCCTCCTCTTCTTCTTCTTCTTCTTCTTCTTCTTCTTCTTCTTCTTCTTCTTCTTCTTCTTCTTCTTCTTCTTCTTCTATTAAGCTTATCTCAACACACAGGTTTTACCTTTCTCATTCTCCTCCCCATCTCACCATGCATGGGGTGGTGGTGAGCAAGCAGCTGTGTTGTACTTAGTTGCCAACTAGAGTTAAACCACAACACGTATATATATGTTTAAATTCAAAAAGTTAATCACCAGACTAATTTAACATTAGGAAATGCCATTGATGACACTACTCTGTGAAAATATGCTACTCTGTTTATATAACAGAACATGCTCTAAAACTATAGCCTACACATTCTGAGTAGAGACCAATGATATCACATTGAAACTTTCTCCAGTGTTGGCAAAGAAAACTAGTATATTCCACTCTTTCCTTGATGATAACTTACTGACAATGATTTTTCCCCCTCATTCTTATATAATAATTTGACAAACAGTCATACATACACCCTACATATAAATACATGAATGTGTACACAGCCCTGTACACATTTCACATACATCATAGCTAAGCTGAGCAACTAGAAAAATTTTGTGTTATGTTGACATTTTTGATACATTGAAAAAGTTGAAATTATTATGTTAATTTCATTGCTTATCTTATTTTCAGCATCTTTTCTTCAGATTTATCCCTCATCCATTTTCCCATTTTCTAGACCATAAAAATGTATGTTAGTTATTCTTAAATATATGTTAATGAATTTTATAGGCATGCTGGATGGAACTTGGATAAACATGCGAGAAAATCTGAAGCCAGAGCCAAGGCAAACTCATGCCAAAACATTAGTCGATCCATTGGAACTGATTATACACATACAAAAGGGAGAATGCGTGAAGTGATATATAAGGTCACTGTGACAGCCAGAAGGTAATGCCAAAATATTCCTACTAGCTTGGCTCATTCACATGTATGGGCACAGAGCTGATTCAGAGCCAAACACTCTGCGTGAGCCAAACTTAACTTCCTTGGCTTGCCCACCTTCAAAGCACAGCTGTCGTGGCAAAAACAACCCATCAGACACGAATTCATTTTGCTAGTTTTCATCTGCCATGACTTTGTAAGACGCAGCCACCAAGGGCAGAGTGCTTTGCTGCTGCTGCTGTTCTGAGAGTAGTCTGCACTACTGAAAAAACCTGTTGGACTCACATTACCTATGGCAATGAGGTGTCTGCTTCCGAATAATAAACATGCTCTTAATGAGGTCTAGGCACCTCTAACCATGATTTTGAGAATGTGAGTAGTGATTTTGATTGTGCAACATGCTGGGGCCCATCTGGAAGCACCTGAGTGGTCTGATTTGAAAAAACCACAGTCGTCTTTGTGAAGGATCAATTAAATCCAGTCTTGAATGGGACCTTCCAAAGCCAGGGTTGTCAAAATCATTAGCAGATTTTCAACAATCTTAGTCTAATTAGTTTGAGTAAGAGATAGTAGAAACACATTGACAAAAGGTACTCCAAAGACATAATAGTTAATTTCTATTTAACTATGGTAGAAATTATAACATTTGCCTTTGCTTGACATCCATAAACTGCTCTCTCTCCATTCCACCTACCTGCTTTAACTAGCCACAAAATGTTTTCTTGAGTTTCTTCTTATCTCTGACGTGGTCCTGAATTACATAAGTTCAACTGAGATCAGTTCGCACATGTGAATTAGATGGTGTAACACCCAGAAAATTCAGTGATCCACCTTGGATTTTTGTTCATTGCATGAATTTTTATGTTTGTATTTTTAATAGAGAAATGAAGTGACAAGAACAGAGTTTAGCATAAGCTTACTGTTAAATATAGATATAGCCATCTCCCTTAATTGTCACTTCCACTCCCTACATCAAATATTAATAATTTAATGAAAATTTATATTATGATTGTATGAAGAGAACACCATTTCAAGCCAAATAAATATAAAGTACAAAAAGCTGATGGCCAAGCAACCTACTCTTTAGTTGATTTGGATTTTCTTGTCTTTGTCCTCCTACACTAATTTCACAGAGGTCTCTGTAGGGGTTCTGAGAAATTTTCTGGGTAGGAAAAAAAGGCACATAACTTCTCTTAATATATCATATAGTTTTCTCTCAAGTACATATTTTTGATTCTCTTCAAAGAAAAAATGAAAGATTAATTTATTATAGAATGTGATTTGATTTTACTGCCTTTAATTAATCCTTGAGTTATGATTAATTGATTAATACATTTCTTATTTATGCAAGACTCCTGAAATATTAACATATACTCTACAAACAATCCATTTTCAGATTCCTGAAGTAAAATCTTCAATAGCGATTGAACTTAACACTTGACTACCTCAGGATTTATTTATTGAGATCAAAATATAAACTGTGGTACATGAAAACTATTACAGAAGACTATGTAAAAAAAATTGTTAGATATAATGGTATTTAGATAGTTTATAATCAAGTTTTTGGCCCAATTTATCTTAAAACTTCTGCCTTATTTTAACATCATGCCAACAGTTCATGAGACTCAAATTTAGAAATATTTTTAAAAAATTATATTTTCATGTATTCCAGATGTAATTTTATTAATATCTGTGGAAATAATTCAACAGAAAATTAAAAAAAAATCATACAATGGTTTACATTGGAAAGAACCTTCAGCGTTTTTGTACTCCAACTCCATGCACAGGGACATTTTTCAATACACCATGTCACTCAAGGTCCCATCTACCCTCACCTTGAACTCTTCCAGGGATTGAGTATTCGTAGGACAACCTGTTTGGTTGTCTCATCACCTCACAGTGAAGTAATTTACTGGGGTGTAACTGTGAAGGAAACACTTTTGTCATTGTTCTAAGTAAACTCATCCCTGCTAGACTGAAATGATGTTGTCATGGTACCTGAAAATTCCTTAAAAAAACCATTCCCTGAACTTGCAAAAGAACATATTCTCATGCTGATGTGTAGTAAACCTTTACTGTTCATGTTTCTAATGGACTTTTCCAAAAATTTTGCACCTTGAAATTTTCCTACTAGAGATACAAGTGGAAAAATAAACATTTAACATTAGATAAAATTTTATTAAGGAAAACCACCAATCACGTGAAACCACGCCTGCATCTTTCCCCTGTATACAGTCACAAAAGAACTCAGAAGAGTTTTTAAAGTTTTTCTTTTAGAAAAAACCCTCTGGTTTCTTCAAGGTGATTCCTAAACTGAAAATATATCTTAGTGAAAATTACTGTTACTGTAGAGGGGCTTGACCGTTGGATTCCACCATTTACTTAAAGTGAAACAATGGGATGAAACAGAGGATGATGCTTAAACAGAGCATATGTGGTTATTAAGGCCACATCAGGGAAGAGAAAGGGCAGTTTTCAACGTGCCAATATCCAGGGGCAGACATTTTGGTCACTGGGTTTGCTAAACTAGAACAAATTCCTTTAACACATTTCCTTCTTTCCTCCACTTGGAGGCAATGCTGTCCCTGTTGTCCCAGGATTCATACCATGACAGATCCATCACTTAGACACACTGTATACTAGTAAAAGGAGGCAGTCAGAATTCAAGTAGGAATCTTTCACTATAGATAATTATGAATAAATTATGTGTCAGAAACTAATCTAGTCTCCTAAAAAGGAACTGTACTTCTTTGTCAGTTTAGCTCCAGACAAAAATTCTGAACAATTCCAAAGATCTTTCCCAGTAAGTGAAAGGTTGAAAAAGGTTTTTATGGGAAATATTTTAATTATCAGTGATCAGCAGTAGTCCCATAGCAATTAGTGCTTAAATTAGCAGAGAAGTAATTTGAAGATACTGAGGATGGCTAACTATGCTTTTGAACTTTCTCCTTTAAACATTTTTTCTGGAATAAGAGTGTATTCTGAAACTTGGCTAAACAAAAACTGGATAGCTGTTGTACTGTATATATTGAATAAATGCATCTTTTATAAGGTGAAATTTTATCCCCTGGCTTGATATCAAATGCTGTTTTCTGTTTCTCGATAGCAAAGGAGGACTGAAAATACGCATGAGCAAATAATTCAAGTCTGGTGGGATTTTCGTAGGTGACTAAAAATCTGGCATTATATTTTACTTTCTACTGTGACTGTATGGCCTCTATGAATGTTTTGACTAGGCTTTCATGAAGGGGCAAAATGGAACTTTTAGTACTGGATTATTGTTACTATGATTATTACAGCCATCTGTAGTAATCTCTAAGAAAATGTCAAAATTGCATTCCAGCTAATATCATTGTACTGTCCAACTAGACTAGTTCGAAATCTTCATCAAAGGATCAACATTTTACATGAAAACATTTAATCCTAGTATATTCCAAATTCTGGGGCAAATAGGTTTACTTTTGGTTGTACCAAGAAAGTCAGCAGATCAAACTGCTAGGCAGTTTTTAACTCCCTCACATTGCCAGTGATTGCAGATTTCTCTCTGAAAAACAACTTTTCTAGCTAATTATTTAAAGTTATCAATTGAAGCAAAGATGATTTTTGCAAAGAATTAATCACTTAAAAATCAAAATGAACTATTCCCATGACATGAATTGTGAGGTAAGCTTAAGAAAAATGGAGAAAATTCTGACACTTTGTCATGAGAAAGCAGACTAAGTTATGTACAGACTCTTGAAGTGACAAACGTACACACAGTAAGTGTTTGAAATAATTATGTTCAGTTAATTACAACTGGTACAAGAATTACTGATCAACAAGAATGTTCTTGGTCCTGATCTAAGACTGACATGTATGTGTTTGGGGCAACCTCACTTAAGCCCTGCCTTGTCAATTTTCAGAACCTTTCTGTTCACATAGCCCCTGTTCATCACTTTCTTATTTGCTTTTGGATCATCGTCTTCCTTTCTTTCTGAATTCTTCTTTGCTGAGTGTGAAACCTTCCTAGATTATATGTCAGGAAAACAGTCAGGGGCCTTCATTCTCTCCAGCAGGAAAGCTCTCACTGCCATAACTGACTGCTCTTTATTCACTTCTGGGTTTGGGACTCCATCAGCACAGCTCAGCTCCTTGATTTGACAGCATTCCCTCACAACTCCAGTCTTGTTGCAGAGCTGCTCTCTCTTCCTGAACCATGCCTGGGTCAAGGGCATCAAAACTGCAGGGACAGTTCTAACTACTACCAGAGGCTGCCTTGTGGTACATCACTGCCATTCAGGAGGATGCAGAAACCAGTCTGAGCACACCTGCTAATCCCCCATGTTTTTAATTTTCTTCTTTTCCCAGATGGATGTACAAACTGATGACAACCTGTTAGCTATGCTAAAGGTGCCTGATTTTCCCTAATCAAGAGTTAGAAGAAACAAAAGGTTCATACACTTTGTGATCAAGGACAGCTGGGATCTTCTGAAATACTACCAGAGGCTGCTACAAAGGTTGACAGATGTTAAGGCTGCTGTGGTTTTCCTTACCTGGGAGCAGTGATACTTTCAGATTCCTTAGAGGATTCCTGGGAGCCTCTCAAGAATCTTTGATAAAATCAGTAGAGTAAAGAAAATCTCAAACCAGAGCCCAGAAAATCCTATCAAACTGTTGTACTTCTTTTGTGCTATAAACCTTCGTTCTATTCTATGGTGCTATAAACCTTAACTCTCTTCTATGAAATAAGTACAAAATACAATAAAATGTAGATTGCACTGAAAAGAAATCAAGATAAGTTGATTTACCTTCTCAGCTCTGCTTTTTCTTCTCAGAGAAATGTTGCAATTATAGGCAGATTTACAATAGAATTGGATTTCTAATTAATTTGTTATTCTGATCTTGTTTTGGTTTTAGCATATTGTCAAAAGACTAGTTTTATATGAAATTTTGGTTTTGGCTTTTTTTTTTTTTTTTGAGTGGTATGAAAAAAGAAGTTTGGAAATATCTTGGGATGTGATTGTTTATAAGTGTTCACATAGGTAAGCAGTCAATTTTTTTTTGGCCAAGTTTTGATCAGAATAAAGCATTCTAATGCATTTGATAAAAACTACATATATTAGTTTACTGAAAATGAATTAATTAGTATCTTCCATTTGTATATTGAGCTATTTATCTTGGATTTGTTGTTGTCATAGCATGAAAGTAACAAAAGACAAAGACAATGGCCTGAGCCTAAGTTGCAGTGGTCATTATTTTGAGGAAAGGCATCTGATGATTGTCCTAGAGGAATGAGTAAACAGTGCTCTGCCAAAAAATCCTCTTAACAGATTTCTGGCAGTGAGTTTGGAGTCAGAAAGAACCACTCTGCTACGTACAGAATTCTCCTTGTGCAGAGAATGAGAGCATGGATTATATGTGACAGGTACACAGATGCATTGCTTAATCTTCTTATGGGTGCTCAGGTACAGCAATGAGAAAAATGAACACAGGAGCTTCCACAGCATAGTCTTTCCTCACAATCTGATATCAGAATAGTCAATGACTGCCAGAGAAAGGAGGGAAGTCTGTGCACTAGGAATCTAATTTCCAAGAAGATAAATGAAATTTTGATGAAGAAAAATTGGAAAGCAGACTGATTTGTAATTTATTTCATATCTACCAAGAATAAAACTACAGAAAATGAAAGTAGACATATTAGAAATATAAAATAGATTTTGTATAGAATTTACAGTAGTGCAAACAAACTGAGATATACATGACTTTACAGCAGAATAACCAAGATGCACTGCTAAAGAAAAAGAGAGATTATGGTTATGGACAACATTTCTGTAGAATATGTCTGATTTTGTTTTGCAGGCTTAAAAATAATCAGAACAAAGAACAGGAAACTTTCTGATCATCAGACATTGGATCTCATGTTTTCTTTCTCTCCATAACAGCTGGCATCCTTTGCTACTATATATAAATTTGAATGAAATTCATAATTCACTATGATGACCTTGAAATATTCTATTACCTGTTGCTTCATTACCAGGTTCTTCAGTGAATTGATGCCTATTATTTTAAATCCATGCTACCAGTTCTTGTCTTCACTTGAGATTTGCTTTCTGAATCCATTCTTGAGCATCAGCTCATTTTCTTTATCAATAATTAAATCAATTCTTTATTCACAAAATTTCTTTCACAGTTCATCAGTTTTTCATTTCCCTTTATGCTGGAAGTCCAGCTATGTGTTTATCTTAGGAGTATAAATGCAGAGGTCTATAATTCTCCCCCAACAGTGTCCTTTTATGTCTCCCAAGACATCAGTAATTTGTCTATCCAGGAAATATTTCTAAAATTTAACATCTATTAAGTCTCAGACTTAAAAAAAAAAAAA
>VWYP01018060.1:0-12491 GCA_013400435.1 Pycnonotus jocosus | reverse complement strand
AAAAAGAGCTGAAATGGTTTATTAATTTTGGCTTGCTGTGAAGAAAATTAATTCAGTAACAAACAAGAACAAGGATAGAAATCCAAGATGGTCCAACGGTGATAGTTCAATAAATTTCCACAAGTAATAGTTTTTAGCTTTCCACCCCCTTTTCCTAATTATGAAGTAAATTGACATAATATAAATAACCCGAAATCACAGAATCACAGAGCTGTTAGGTTTGGAAAGGCCCTCTAGAGATCACCCAGTCCAATCCCCTGCCAAGGCAGGGTCAGCTGGAGCAGGTGACACAGGAACACATCTAAGTGGTTTTGGGAGGTCTCCAGAGAGGGACACTCCATGACATTCTTGGCAGGTGACAGAGTGCTCTGTCACTCACAATGCATAAAGGTTCTTCCTTGCTTTGAGGAAAAGCTTCTTGTATTTTAGTTTATGGATATTGCTACTCATCCTGTGACCGAGTAGCACCAAAAAGAGTCTGGGACCACCCTCTTGGCACCTGCCTTTGTGATATTTACACAAATTAATATCCCCTCAGTCTTCCCTAGACTAAAACCTTGTTATCAAACAAGATAACTGTGAGCATGGCTTAAAATCAGCATGTTTTACTTTAGTATGGGGAGAGAACCAAGAGGTTGCACCTGGTCAGCTTATGGTTCAATGAGAGAATGACTTTGTTAACCATAGCAACTCAAAGCTTTTCTGTGATAATGTGCCTACTGCTCAAAAAACATTGGCTTCAAAAGAACATACTGTAACATTAGCTCTACAAAAACTGGCCTTCAAATATTTAAAGCATTTTATTAGAACCAGGTCCTCTATCTTTCTTCAGAAATGATGGATGCTCAAAACTTAGGTTTCTGACGAAAGATGAGGTATGATTATATCACTGTTTGGCTTTCAGGAAAATAGTATCAGACATCATGAGAGTTACCAAAGAATCATTACACTTAGACACATTAGATTTAATAATCATCTCAGAGCATAATGTTTTCAGTCCTATTTGCTTTGAAAGAAGTTCTTGATGCAACCTGACTCAAAAGATGTGCTGTCTCGTGGTGTATTTCCATGACAATATATAAAGAAATCACAGCCAATTTTCCCCTGAGGCTTTGTGATCTGAGAGGCTAAGTGGAAATGCCTTTGGTCTGCAAATCAGTACCTAGTTATAGGACTGTAAGGTCATGGATATTATCCTGTTTTAAAAAGACATGTACATGAAAAAGTTTTTTCAAAAGCTGGTGTGTAGCCTAATAGTGTTCAAACACAAAAGAAACTTCAAAGCACAGAGTGGGTCTGGGAGGTTATTCTATATTCAGATTAATGTTGAAGACATCAGAGATTTCAGATGGGAATCTGCTGTTTTCCTGTTGCACTGAAATTAACAAAATTGCACATCTTTCTTGTGGTAAACACTAAGTGATAACATCTTTAAGACATCAAAGCAATGTGTGGAAAAATGAGAAGTTTGCTGGAAGAGGATAGCAAAGAATGTTTACTTAAACAATTATATTCTAACCCATATTGCTTCAAAAAGTATAATAACTATGTAAATAGTATGGGGATACAGTTTGTGTGTTTGCTTTTAATATGCTTTTAAGAATGATATTCAACTTCTCTAATAATTAAAAAAATCAAGTTATACTAGAATTGAAATAATTTTCTTCATTGTGATAGATAGTAAAAGAAGAAAAGAAATTCTGATACTACAACAAATGGTAAAAGTAAGACATCCAAAGTTGTACTCTTGAAAATAAATTACAAAATTGTAAGATTTTTAACAGGGGAAAAATTCTGAGTTCAAATATGTTCAGTAGTGTTCCTTTTTTTTCTCTCAAATTCTATATGCAAATTTATTCCATCAGCTACTAACCTTGAAAACAAAGTGATAGTTTTCTAAATCACATATTTTTGATATGTAATCTTGATGTCAGTATTATATAGTGAAGATGAACATCGTAAGTTAATAGTCTAGAAGTTTTCATAGTATCTCATAAAATCCTTTTAAACACTTGAAAGTCTCTATAAAAATCGCAGTTAAAATTTCTTTAACAGAAGCTGTTGATTCCTATATCCTCCTATTCAAAAATGTGTTTTACAGGTCACTAACATTGGTCAGAGTGCAGTGCCTGCTGGTCAGTCAGAATTGCCAGACGTGCCTGCTCTGAGAGTGCAGCCACTTCTGAGCTGCTCACAGCAATTGGCTTCTGGCTTAGACATGAACATTTTACAATGGCTCTAAGAAGCAAATTCAGTCTGTCCTGGATCCTTGAGTCTTAACTCATCTTTTAAAACCCAGCTTCACACAACTGTTGGACATCCCATGAGTTCATACATACTAATTATGATTATAAACAGTGTCACATGGGAATCAGAATATTTATCCATTGAAAGAATTTATGATTTACATTAAGGTATTTTCTGTAATAAATAAGAATATTTAGTAAGACCTTCATAATCGTTAAGCTTTGAGCCTGATAAACACAATTAGTACTACTACTACTACTACTAGTGTTAGTACTACTAGTATTAGTACTACTACTACCAGCTTAAAACAGCCTAAAAAACGTCTTCATAATGACTTTTAAAAGACTATAAAATTTTCTTTGGGTAGGCTGCAATTGGAAATTATTAATTTAAAGGGTATTTACTGCTATTTTATGATATTTAATTCAGCAGCATATCAGAGTCTATGAAGCTTTCTAAAAGCAATTTTTTGCTTTTGCTTCTTCTCCAAAATAATCAGGCTCACCCAGCAAATACCTAATCACATTCTCAAGTAAAATAAAATTATTATTGCCATTTCAAAACCTGTTTAATGTTTCACTTTGTTACATTTAAATCACAAAGCTTTACCTTATGGCAGTCAAAAAATAATTACTTCATAATCACTGTAACAAAAGCACTTAAAACAAAAAAAGATTACATTTTTTGCAGTACATGTTTAATTGCAATGCTGTATATTCTAATGGCTTTTGAGATACTGGGAAAGTAATTGATCAGACAGAACAGTCTTTCCACAATATCTTTTTTCATTTTTTTTTGTAAACACACACCTTGAGAATTCTGAAACTGGAATCCTCGAAAAGAAAAATGGGAAAACAAAAAGCATGTTAAATTAATCTATAATTTACTTAACATAATTTACAATCATCTACATTGTAAGTTTCATAATGTTTAATTATTTTGAATGTTGTCCACTAGAATGAATGTCCCACTAGAACAAATGTGAAGAATCTCCAGTCTTTAGAATGTTTTCTACATAATACACTGGATTTTGATTTTAAAAAAATGTTTACACAAATACACTTTAGGAGCTGGTGTACTTTAGTTTAGTGGCTCTTAAACTTCAGATGAAAGTGAAGATATTTTACTACTATCATTACTGTATTTATTTTGTTGTGGTATGTTCTTGAACCACCAAAGGGTTGCATTTCATATTTTTTTACAGAAATATAAATTAATATATTGGCTTCAAGACAATGAAGATAATAAAACTTTATAGTGAAAATTCCTAGAATAGGGTGTTAATTCATATGTTAGAAGCATGGCTATAGTCCCAGGTGAGGAGACAATGACAGTGTAAGTGCCTAGGTACTTATGTTCAGAATTTTATACTCACTAGAATTCACAAAGTGAAACTGAGATCCATAAAGCTCCTTTTTCCATCACTATGAACACTATTAATTGCCTAAATCCACATATTTCACAACAATATAAAAATGGACAATCAAAACAAAACACATTTACTGCTGAAGAGACAGGGAAGAAAATCTTATCCCACAGAAGAGGATGTGCTATTCCTTTTTTCATTCATTGCAATGCTGTTTTGGCAGTAGGAAGCAGATCACAGCACAGGAGCCTCTCTGCTTGCAGAGCCGTGATGCAAGTACAAACTAAAATGTGTGTATTAGCATATTTTTGACACCTCAGGGGCTCTACAGTTTTTTATGATTGAAGAGATATTAAATGGAGTTTTCTGCTCAGTTTGAAAAGCAGCATCCCACACCTCTGGTTATCAATTATCTCATGCTTCTCATGCATCCATCACTTCAGTAGCTCAGTACCAGTCAGAGCAAACTTCTTTCTGACATAATGATCATGGCTGTTTTATTGAATTCTATTGTGCTCTCTAGTTTTCTTAGTCATCAACATAGAAAAATAATGTTGTTTGATGGTTTCAAGGACACATTTAGAATAATTTTTCATTGGCCTGACAGTATTTGAGTAAGGAAACACCCAGAATTTGAAGCATTCTGGCAATGGCATCTAAAAAATATTGAAAGGAAAATACTCTTGACATTTTCAAGGTGTCTACACTCTCATATTTTGTTTGCTTGAAAGTTAAATCAGCTATCCTAAGGAAAAATGTACACAGTTGGTATTTTCATTTTGTCTGTTCCTGAATAAAGTGTGGGGTGGGGTGGAGGTGGAGAAGAATATCACACTAATGTTACATTGAAACATTAGCAATGTTTGAATACACTCTACTAGTATGTAGAATCTTGCCTCTGAATTATAATGTAAATTTTTTTCTCCTACAAGAAACCAGCAAAACCTTTCAGATCACTCTAGCATATTGAGTAGTCCCTTGATAAGAGTACATTAGAACAAATTCTATCTGTTTGCCACAGTTCATATCTCCAGAGCAACCTAATGTACCAGTCACTACAATATTCTGCACAGCTCCTGCAGGTTCATTTCAGATATTCAAGGCTAAAGGTATGAAAAATATAATGTGTATTCCAGAGGTAACTGAGTGATGATGAACACAGTGGTATGCTTGGCTACAGGGGTCATACTCAATGGATGTAAATGACTGACACGGAGAAATCAAAGAGCTTGTAACCTTATGTTATTGAGGGAATTTGACTTATGGGAATTTGAATCAAATCAATGTCTGTCTCTCAGTGGGCTGTCCTTAGTCTTCACTTCAATAATTAATTAGTTCCAGGGGTTTTGGCTGAAGAACTGCTTCTTTGTCCTACGTGTTTGACTGTATTGAATAAATCACCGCTGCCACAGCATCTGGGACTTGGCAAAAATTGTAAGATGTGCAGTAAGGATACAACTTTGTTCTGGATAACTCATTAGAGCTGTCCTGCCCCTCCCTGAAAGCACAGATTTCACTAGATTAAAAAAGAGAAATAATTTGGTCTACAGAGTTGGAGTTGCACCAACTCCCACATGATATCAAAGTTTGTCTGTAAAAAGACTAAAGCAAGAGGAAAAATTAAAAAAAGGTGTTAATTTAATATTTCATACATTTCAATCTGACAATTTCAAAATTTGTTTCTTCCCTTTAATAAAAAAAAAAAATACTCTCTTGGTATATGTTTTAATGTCTCTGGTGTTATTCCACTTCGTGAATTTGTTCTCCCTCACTTCAATCAGTCCATGATCAAGACGCATTTCGGCCCATAAACAGGATTCTACCTGAGACATAAAGCTGGATTTTAATTTGATAACCTAGTGTTTTCTTTTTCTGTGTGTAAAATAATATCTTACATTGCCTATGAAGAGGTCAGGAGAATTCTGGCTATGTCCATCTGTGTTTCTATCCTGACAGCTGATGAGAACTAGAGCTCTGTCTGCAAAGTACATTTATTATGATATTACTCCACAATTTTAGAAATAAGTGGGCCAAATTATAAAATCTACCAGATTAAACTTTTTTATTAAAATCCTCTTATTTTTCCCTTATTAGCTGCATTGCAGAATGTTTTGAAATTTTGTTGAATTTCACTCAACATGAATGATAGTGATTCAATTGCAAACATATGTATTGGCATGCTCAGTTTCAGTCGCTTCCTTTGAGCATCACAGCAAAAGATCTTTTCTTGGATGGATAATTGCACAGGAATGGATGATATCAGTGAAGTGATGAATCCAAAAGTTTCAGAAAAACAAGTTGATTTTAGAAGGCCATCCTCCCAACAATCTTTTCAGTAGGGGAACGTCAACCAAAAATGGGTTTCACCACTCTTGTAAAAGACTTTCACATGGTGTTTGCCCATTCATGTTGAAATTATATCTCTTAGAAGAAGTATTTTTTAAGAATAGTTGTGGTGTTTCATGGACAATGAAAATATTACATTATTGCAAAATTAAATATACACCTAAAAATAGCTATCTATCTATCTACATTTATGTCTATATCTATATGTAATATAGATATGTCTAATCTAATCTAATCTAATATATATCTCTATCTCTATCTCTATCTCTATCATCTCTATCTCTATCTCTATCTCTTTCTATCTCTATCATCTATATCTATATCTATCTATACCATCTATCTATATCTAAATCTATATCTATATCGTCTGTGTATCTATACCTATATAGTCTATCTATTTTGCAGTAGCAGATCTTTGAAATTTTGTGGAAGGTTTTACAGTTAGTCAACAGTAGTCCTGGGGCCCTTTAAATTTCAAAAGTCTGAGATTTGATCTAATGGATGAGAGGGAATGAGAAATTTTGAATGAACAGATGGAAAAGTGCAAAAAAATCTAATTTCATAATAAACCAGAGAAATAACAGGCACTGTGAAGAAAGCAAGCCAAAGCAATAAAACTCCTACAAGAAACTCAGTAAGAACTTTTCAAATAAATGCACATAAATGACAATATTTTCAAAAAAATAAGGTGTTTGCCATTTCCAAACAGTTGATAGGTTCAGAAAACCTGGGTATTTTTTATTCTCTTTTGTGGCTACAAACTAACCCTGTCAGCTAAGTTTACAGGCTGGGCTATCAAAATTGACATCTATAAGGTGGATAACATTTAAACAGTATCTTCAAATGCTTTATTGCCACAATAGAAATGATTTTTTAAAACTATATTTGAATATTATGGTGGTGCTTTAGTTACTCATTTATCTTTAAACTAAACAGGAACAATAAAGGTGCAAACTCCACTTGGTTCTATTCTCTTCCCATGGGCATATTTGCAAGTTCTGTTTTTTACAATTTTAATAGGCTTCCCTGGTTCAATCCTCTTTGGGGGAAAAAAAAAGTCATCAGCAAAAAGAAGCAAAGGCATAATTTCTTCTTTTGACAGAAAGTACAAGTTATGAGTGCTGGAGCTGCTTAAGCTCAGCAGAGACTCTCAAGAGAAAATAGGAGTTTCAATCTCCCAGCTTTTTGCACATTGCACTAAAGGCTCACAGATGGTAGCTCAGGGACTATGATGCAGAAGGCAGGGTATTACCTTGATGGAAAGGTGTAACCTTGTGAACGATTTATGTGAGTGCTGCGATATGCTCTACATTGTATTCTGTTGGTAAGGATGTCAAAACAGGATTTCCACCTTCCTAGAATGGTGAGAGTTCAAAGAGTTAATGTGGAGGCCATCAGTGGTCAATTTGTCATAGGATTTTATGAGCTGGATAGGGGTAGAAGAAGCATCTCTCTCTACAGCCTAGTTTAATCTCACACCATCTATATTCTTCTAGTACAGAGTTTTGGTGAGATAGTGTAGGGATGAGACATCTTTTCCATTATTTGGATGATCTGAAGAAATGCACTAGAGAGGATCACAGTGTCAGATAAATTGATTTGTCTATGAGAGACTTTTTGAATTATATAATTTGGGGAAAGTAGAAAGGACAATAATAAAGCAATGGAGGAGAAGGGAGTGCTTTATGCTCCTGTTTCAGAGAAGACAGTGTTTTTCAAATTCTCCATAACCAACAAAGGTTAAAAAGTACAGCAAGTAAAGCAAGGGAGAACTTGCAGTCTCAGAGGAGTTATTAAATTATCACAGTGGTGAAACTTGTAGAAATCTTTGGGTTGAATATTTTGACCCATTTTCTAAAATTGTATTTTCTTCAGTCAAAAGAAAAACTAAGTCTTCAGGGGCAAAACTGATTATATTGGGATTGCAGAAAATTTTCTTGGAGGCAGATAACTTGTTAATTTTCTTTTTTTTCACACAGCATACCTCCTTCCTTTATTCAGTGTTCAATGACCTTAAGCAGTCAACTAGGCTTTTAAACCTTCCACTGGTTTTAAAACACATACATGAAGTTTCTGGCAGCCAGTAACACAGTTTTGAATTCCCTCCCATTCACCAGTATATACTTTCAGTTCTCTAGAAAGCTATGACAATTTTGTGCTGAGAAAAATGCTATGATAGAAAAGTTATTTCATAAGGTTTTAATTAAAATAGTGTGGTTCAATTTAATGAATTTAATGAATTCTATATTATGAAATGAAAATAAATTTTCACCAACATAAAAAAGGGCAGCAAGCAATTAACAATAATATGAATAAATAAATATGACATTTAAATGTGACAATAAACACAAACATTTAAAATTGTGATCTCTTCTTGCAAAACTGTTGATGACTTCATATTCTACTAATACTATTCATATTAGGATTTGTTTCCCATGCACCCATGATGTTTTTGGAGTTTCAGTGAAATATATTTCAATCTTTTATTATGATTATAGAGACATATATGAGACTTTAAAACTAGCATTATGAAGTACTTTCCAAACATTTATTTCCAGCATTTGTGTGTGGTTTTCTTCATTTTATACATATTTTAAACAAATTTAGAAAATAATTCTAAATAATTTTCTAAAATAGCATACTCTATTTTTTGGGGGACAGTTTTCTGCATTTTAGTAGCTTTCTTAGAAAAATCTAAATCTCTAGAAAATAAGTATATCTGACTTGGGCAAAGTTCTGATTTATATTATATTTAAGTTATATGATACATGCAAGACTTTCCTAATACTACAGGAAAAGATCAAAGCTTCTTATAGATCCTCTGCAAATGTAATGGATACTGACCATGGATCCAGTATGTGGACTATAAATTTTGATGATTTTGATGATTTTTTCAGTGAAGTAATTAATTATTTCTGATAGCTGGATTTTATAGTTCAGGGTTTCTGATTAATGTGATATATCTTTCAGTTCCAGGCATAAGAGAATGATGTTCCCTCTCCTTTAGTGAAGATCCTGGCCAGGAAACTTTCTCCCTTCAATATCTATATTTTTTGTTGTGTCTCTATTTGCTTCCTTTTAGACTTCTTAAGAAGTCTAAGCAATGGTAGAAATATTTTCAGAATCAAGAGCTGAGAGAACTGGAGTTTTTACTCATTAGAGAGTAAAACAGCTCTTTTTTATCTTAACTGGAAAATCATGAAGCTGCTGAGAGTAACCATTGCTTCTGAACACAGGGAAACAGGAATATTTGTTTGTACCATGTAGTATTAATGTAGAACACATCCAAAACTACTGTTTCAGAGGTGTTAATCCCAGTAAAAACAGTAGATCTGGAACAGATAAATCTTAACAGAGGAGAAACATCACTCAAAAGAAATACAACATGCATGAGGAAAAGGGTAATAATAATCCTAGTTAAAACGTTTGTTTATGCTCAAGCTGAATAAAGTATCTGTGGTAAATTAGAGACTTATACTCTCTTAAAATTCTGATTAGTAAAAACAACAGGATACAATTTTAACCTGGAGGAATCTCCACTTAATTACTGAAAGTAATGATCCTTCACATTTTAGAATAAGTGTGTGGGGTTTTTTCTGACAGCTGTTGAATTCATTACATGTATTATAAGGGGTTTTGAAGCTAACTGGTCAACTAGCTCATCTTAAAAAAACCCTCTAAACAGTACAAAGACTTTGTAAAAATACGAATGATTGCCATGGACAAGATTGAACAATCCAAAAGTTAGGCTTATCAGGCAGTTAAATTCTCATATTTGGTTATATAACCACTTTTGTTATGATTGAGATGATTGAATGATTATTTTACTTCTTTGTTTCTGTTTCAGAGTGTCTAGATAATATCTGAAACTTCCTGTGAGGTATCTTATTAATCCAGAGTTTTATCTAGGTCTTTCTAAACTGCATATGTTGCAGTCTAGATTAAAGACAGTTAGTTAAAGAAAGGAAGGCGATAAGATACTCAATATTTTCCAATACGTGTAAAATTGGGACCCATGTTGGAGCAAACATTGTTTAAGTACAATGTCTTGTTGCTCAAGTTCACAAGAGTTCCACAAGTATTTTTGTTTCACTTTGAAGATTGCCTATTGAAATAGGTTATTTTATTTAAAATAAACAAGGATGTAATTAACTTTTCTCTGGTTGTATTTTGTGATGAAGACTTCCATCTCTGGAAGAATTAATTGTGTATTTTCAAAAGAAAAATTCTTTGAATGAAATTGCAAATTTATCAGACAAATGCTGAGGCATTTGAGGTTTGTTTTTTTTTTTTTAATGTATGAGCATATGCTTTAAAGATACCAGCAGAGATTTTTAAATGGACTCAGTGTCCTTGTTGATGGTGGAAAAATAGGGACTGTGTTTGCTGGGTTTGTTGTCATCTCTGTTGTTGTGAAGACAGCAGGTTGTAGAAGTTTCTAGAGGTTGCCAGCTCCATGAGACTTCTATTGAATTACTGTAGACAAAAATGTGATGAAAAATGAGTTGTTAGTACAAAATCCCTGTCCATCAGGACAGGATTGGATTGCTAATCACTACAACTTGTCTGACACAACCAAAGCCCTCCTGGCTTGACGTAGATGTATGATTTTGAGCAGGTATACTATTTGCAAGGTAGCCTTAAGGGAACTCAGATAACAGTGAATGGTTGTGCATCTATTATAATAAAGCAAAAATGCCTATAGAGACACAAGGAATATTTTGTGAGAATAAATTTCTGCTATAATTTTCCACTAAGCATAGGTTCCCACTGTAGCTAGAGACTGATATAGTGATGAATAAACTATTGCAAGTTGCTCAGCCACAAAATGGTGATTTTTTTGAATTTACCTCACTAGTTATGATTTCTAAAATGTTTATTTCAAAGAAAACTTCAGCTCATTATTCTCTATTAACTGGTGCTGATTTGTTTACTAAGTCTTTTTAACATTTCCTTGTGGGCTGCAGAACTCAATTCTTGTAAACAAGAGCATAGAAATCGAACTCAGGATGAATATTTTTTAATTAGTCCCACTCACAAACAATGACATCAGACAAAGGGATGTGTTAAGGTAACTGTAAACCTATTTTGTATTATGTCACCCACAGTTTATATCAGAGTCTTTATATCAGGGTATATTAGGAATAGTCCAGAGAGAATCCCCAGGTTGCATTACAAATTTTATCACTGCCTGGATATTTTAAAGCTCTGTCCCAGGTGATCATTCCCTCTCCAGGTCTGCTTGGAGTTTCTTTGCTAAACCACTGGACTTAGACTTCTCACAAAGCACTTTTTCTGGTGGGTAGTGAAGAGAAGGGAAAAAATTCTGAGAAAATTCTTTGATGATTACTTTTTCTTTGGTGGCATCCTCCAAGTCTTTACCTTCATATGCAAAATCCAGAGGGTTTTTGTTTTTCTTTTTTTTTCTTCAGATTCCACAGTAATATTATAATATTAAAATGTGTTACCAAATCCTCATTGCATTTTTTTTTAACAGTAGAAGGGATACAGCAAGGCTAGCTTTAGACTTTATGAGGGTAAAAAAATAAAAACTCATTCAAAGGATGACTCTTAGTGATTGGGCTCTTGCTCTCAATAACTCTCTGAAAGGATTAGGGCAAGTAGATTATAGACACCTTTGTAACATGTACTCTTATCAGGGGGTTATAAAGAATAAGCCTAGCAAAAAATTCCCCATGTAGGAGATTACACTGGATTTTAACTACCTAGCTTTTTATCATAGTTAAGTAGTTAAGTAAGGCTTGGCAATATATATATCTAAAACCCCTGTGTGGATGAGAGGAGAGCTGATATGAGGTCTTTTTGAGCTAGAAAATATCTACTTTATCTTACCTAAACCTTGACAACCTTCTATTTCTTCTTAAATTTATTTTGTTGGCTGGTGCTATCTTGGATGTGAGAATAAATCATGCCATTTTTTCCCTTCACAACACAAATTTACATGGAAATAAGACAGTGAACAAATAGTTATTATGTGTAGATATCTTCCAAAAAATCCAACATAAGTGCTAAACAATTCACTGCACTAAAAATATGCTTTTGAAAACAACATATCAAGAAATCTCAGGTGAGACACAGGTCAGTTTTGGAACACAGCAGATAATTGCAGGGGTGAAAGGGCACTGAGCATTCAGATAACTAAAGGATTGTGAAATTGTTAATCAAGAACAACTACAATTAAGATGTAATATTACAAAGGCAGAACTGGAAAGATGTGCTGGTTTTGGCTGGGTTAGAATTACTTTTCTTCCCAATGGCTGGCATGGGGCTGTGTTTTGAGTTTGTGCTGAACACAGAGTTGGTAACATGGAGACATTTTTGCTGTTGCTGAGCAGGGCTTGCACATAGCCATGGCCTTTTCTACTTTTTGCACTGTCGTGCTGGTGGAGAGGTGGGTGTGTGTGGGAGGCTGGGAGGAGACACAGAGGGACAGTTAACCCAAACTGACCAGAGGGATATTCCTGACCATAGGACATCACACTCAGTATATGTCGGATTATGATTTTCCGAC
>VWYP01018057.1:10779-29197 GCA_013400435.1 Pycnonotus jocosus | reverse complement strand
CGCAGCAGGGTCACTGTTTGTGCCTCACTTTCGCCGTCTTTGAAGGTGTCTCAGTGAAAAGAACCGGAGTAGTGGCGAGGCTACAGACGGAACTTTCTGAGCTGTCTCCATGCCAGGGTCAGCTGGGCAGCTTGGAACAAAGGCACGAAGGGCCATAGAATGCCATTGGAAAGAATTCAGGGAACCTGAGTAAGCCTATGAAAATTCCAGTTTTTACAATCTAATGAGAAAAATCAAGAATATCATTTAAATTGCTATCTTTAATATAGCAAAATTTAGGAGAGTTTATATATCTCTGTTTGGGATGTTAGTAACTGTCAGAAATGTAGATAGCCACTGGAACACTGGGCATCATTTGAAAGCATAACAGTGAAAGATACTTTCTATCTGCTGCCTATGAAAATGCAAAACAACAAAAAAAGAATACTTATTTTCTGCCACTTCTCATTGAATTAATGAAAGGTACTGTTCCTTTTTTCTAACAATATATCTTTGCATCTGAGATAATTACCATCTTAATCCAAAATCTTGTGAGAAAATATGGAAAATAACTTTAATTATAATTTTCAGCTATTCAAACACTGTCTAGATTTCAACATAAAATGTGTGGAGTGTTGTTTTCCTATTTTGTCTGTCTTCCTGTTTTTTTTTTTCTTTTCTTTTTTAAATATTACAGCAGTTGGCTCCTTTAAACTTATCTGCATGATGTGAAAGCTGTATCAAGCACTCTTCATGTTCTCAAGAATGCCTAACAAAAGCAGCTCTAAAGATGTGATGCATACCATTAAGCAGAAATTCAGTGGAGCAGAATTGTAGTTGTAGATTCCTCTCTTGGATTGTCAACCACTTGCATCACTACATTATTAATTTTTTCATCCTTGCTGTCCTACAGAGCTGAATAACCTCTTTTCCTCTCTTCTTTCATTCTCCTTCCCTCCTTGTGTTCTGCTTTTGAATTAGTTTGCAGTGAAATTTATCCAAATTTAGGCTTCAGATTTTATCATAATCACATTTTAGCGTATTCTACAGCCATATTGAAGAGTAAATCTTAATTTCTATCTGTAACTGGTTAATATGTGAATGATTTTGACCCATCAGCATACAGGATGTATAGTGGGAAGAAACAGAGACATAAGGGAGGAGAGTACCCACTTTCTTCAAGCAATGAAGAATTGAACCTTTCACCATTTGGCAGATTCATATGGCTTAAAAACAAAGAGATCCAAGATGATCACTTAAACTCGTATATTTCAATCTTCATAGCACTGATGTAGAAATAATTTGGCTCAGAAATCCTAATGCTATATTTAGTTAAGTGAAAGTACTTCTCATAAATGCTTTTATCTGGAGGGTGCACGTGGTTTTCATCTACAATTTCCATTTATTTCTGTAGTGGCTTCCGAAACCCTGCCCCACCTTAAAAATTTTAGATTTTACTGACACTGTTTTTCAATTTTTTACTTGATGTGTTTCTCTTCCCCAAAGAGCACACACTGTGTCAGGAAAGATCACTTGGAATAGGAGGAATATGTAACAGTACGGTATCAGATTTTCAATGAATTTTGGGAGTACTTGATCTTTAAAAACTAAACTCCACACATTGTAATATTAATTTGTATGCTTAAATTGAGGTATGTTAGCCTTAAGAACTTCAGTCAGAACTCCCACATCTGATGAAGACACACACTACATGCAGAATATATGGGATCAAATATTTACTTGTAGATATGGATTTTTACAGGGTTTCTATCTTTAAAAACCCCTTTTTATCCTCCCCTTCCTCTCCGGTTCCCTTCAGTTTCCTCTGTCTTATGACTGTTTCATATGTGCAGAATAGTAAGTGTTGCAACATTTCTACAATTAAACTCTGTAAATGTTAACAGTAATGCATACCTTTACTGAATTGTACCATGTAATCCTTGAAGTCGAGATAAAGAGCCTTTGTCAGAGCCTTTACTCTGAGTTTCAGAGAATTTCTCCAATGTTTGAGCCTTTAAATATTGAACCTCCTGCAAGAGAGAATCATTTGCACATGTAACATTCAGTTGCCATTGGTACTACGACAGAGAGCTGCTTAGAATGAAGATGAGAAAATGCATCTCCATCCTTAGAGGATTGATCTAAGCCCTGTGTTCCTGCTGCATATTTATTTTCTGACCTAGTACATTATTACATTGGAAAATTATCATTATGTACATTTCTAATTTTAAAGAACATTATTGAGGATATTTCCACAGGAAAAATGAGCACAGGAAAGATTTGAACCTGGTTATGAACTTCCTGGTGGAATGCTCTAATCTTGTGTCTTAGAAGGAAATAAGACTCTCCAGATGCTTTTGTCTGGTGCATGTTCCATCAGACATGTCTGAGGAATGGATACAAAACATGTGCTAGGAAAAGAACTAATTATCTCACTTCTTCACATACCAGGGGAAGCTTGCTTGAGCATGCCCAGAAAAGAAAACATCTTACAAGAAGTCCTTCTTCTTGTTGTAAAGTTTCTCAAGAAGTTCACAGTCTTAATCATAAGTCCATCAGGGACTTGCAGGTTTGAATTTTATATTAAAGTTCATAAAACTGGAGTTAGGTGAGATTTAGGCCTTAAACCCCTGAGTTTGCATAGTTTTCAGTCCTTATATGTAGTAATTACATAAAAACATAAAAGGCCTGTTTGTTAATTAAGGATGAAATTTCTAAAGAAATCTGAATTAATTAGGTAAGAACTTAAAATTACTTTGAGCCTTCTAATACCATAATACTTCTCCAGAATCTCATCCTGTCCTTCTCTAATGAAACCTTTTTTCTTTATTTGAGTTATACTTCAAGTGCTAAGTAACAGGCAAAAGAGATCCATGACGAAAATAAGATTCTGATTCTGCCTCCTATTTTCAGCATTGTTGTTATCAAAGCCTTTACTTGAAAAGGAAATGAAATTTTCTTTTCCTCTACAGGCAGAGGTTACTAATATGAAAGAGTATTCTATCTCCTGAGGTATTTATAGACCTGGTTGAAAGTGTGAGGGTTGCTTTGACTCACCTAGACTGCAGATCCTATAAAATAGATACAGGCACAGTAATTTTACCAGCTCACATATGAACCTTAGCACGTTAAAAACAGCAGAATCTAACTTTTAACGAAGTAGAAGTATCAATTGATGCAATATATGGCCTGGAAAATTTTATCTTAAAAATTAAAAAAGAAAGAAATGTCATAGGAATTATTAGTAGCTGTTGCCTCCAAAACCAAGGTCTGCTTTTTGACAACTTGTAACACAAATGTGCCAGTAACCCTGAGAGCCCTGATTTTCAGGCACCTTGGAAAGACTGTGAGTTCCAGGCTGTATGGATTGAAATCAATCTGAAAAAAATCAATGGCAATAGTGAGTGCTTTTCTTTTTCCTTTTCTTCATCCACCATATAGAAATGCAGAAATATCATAAAATGAGAAAAAGAAAAACAAAATAAATTTCATTGTGTGCTCAGCAAAACGTTATGCAAGCTGTTCCAATTCTGAAGGTATGGAAATACTGCTTATCTTTGGAAGAACTCTGTCACCAATCAACCAACCAGTGTTGCTTCCTCAATATAAAAAATCACTGCTAAATTATTGAAATTATATCCTTCACTCAGTCTTACAATTCTATCAAGACACTGGTCTACATAGTGCCATTATGGAGAAGAAAAATACTTGGTTTGTTTTTTTCCTAATGATAAAATTCAACAGCAACTGTAGATTCCTCCCATAGCTGTAGGAATGGAGGTCAGACCTAAGACTACTACAGCGAACTTCATCCAACCTGGCATTGAAGACTTCCAGATTTGGGGGTATCCACAACTTCTCTGGGCAATCTGTTCCAGTGATCACTGGGGCATGGCTGAATTTCATGTTGAAAGCATTAATGTAAAATTCTACATATCCATAGATGACCTAGGGGACTTCCTCAGCTGCTTAAATGACACAGTACAATGAAATTTGAGGCAGATTGCCTAGATAAACCACTGTAGCAGGCACCTCTACCCCAGCCTCTGCTGCTGTGCCAGGTCTGTAGAGGTGTCCTGTTCATTCTTGTATTCAGTAGTTCTCTGTGAATGTTTAGGGATTTCAGGTGGCTTAGACAGATGTTCAGAAGCAATTCAAGCAAGTTCCAGAGAAGGAAAATTTAACCCCTAGATTTGTAGGCCTGAAATTCAGTGAATGTGGGCCTGAAATTCAGTGGATGTGCTAGAGGAGGATTCAGTTACCAAAATCCATACCTCTTGTGCCATTTCAGAAGCTCTGTAGTATCCGGTGTAGCCACATGGGACAGGTAAATACACTCCAGAAAATATACAACATTCTGCAGCAGAAAATGGAAGCCTTGCTGAAGTATTTCACTGTAGCACTGAACAATAAAATGCATAAAGATGAATTCAGTAACAAGATAGGAAAATACCTCATAAGACCAAATAGGCATCAAGGTGGTAAGTCCAGGGTTGTCTGTGTGTGGCACTCAAAAAGTTGCCTTTAGGCATTTAAGATGTGTCAAAGTCTGAGAGATGAGACAGGGAGTGATGCTGGCCCCTTTCTACTGTCTAATTGTGGAGCTAACTGAAGTGGAAATTAAGCAGAGTATGAATACCTAAATCCTTTGTAGATCCCTTTGAAGTTGTTTGACTTTCAGAGTGTTGAATGTTCTTCACTTCCCAAAACCAGGGGCTGATATCAGTGTTCTTGCTGAGGTTTTATTTTGTAAGCATGGCTGGAGGGCTCAATTTTCATAGGTGCTGAATAGTATTAATTAACATCTGCAGTTTGGCACCTGGCAACTGCAGAACTCAAAATTATATGCTATTTTTAAAAATGTGAAACTATCCTTAAGCTCCAGGGAAACATTCTACAGAGATGGAAAAGGGCTATTTTCCCATCTTCACCTCATACATATAAATCTCTGAGTTTTATTTTTAAGTGTTGGCTGACTTTGGGGGGTGTGGGGTGCTGGGGGGACACTTGTTTGGATTTTTTTGTTTCTTTCTTAAATGGAAAAGATTATGTTTCCTTCACACATAGGCATGGGGATCTGAAAAACAGCAACAATCTATTTGTTCTTTTTCAGAAGAATGGGGGCCACATTTTCCAGCCCTCTGTGTGTATTTGGGGACTATCTGCTTTGGGAAGTGTACAAGCTCTGTCACTTAGCAACCACACTCCCTCTTCTTGGAGTAGCAGGAGGATGCTCTGCGCATGTATGCACACCAGTAATCTGGTTTTCAGACCACAGACGGTCTTGTTGTGATACAGTCAGCCAGATCACATACTGTGATATTTTCCAGATGATCAATCCATTTTGATTCAGTACAGGAAAAATCTCAACCATCTCCTTTTAATGTTCTGTCTCTAAGCTGAAAATGTTTGAGATCATAGTTTGCTGGAAAAAGGAAGGGAGTATTACCTGAGTGAGTTCCTAGCCCGAGTTTGTACTGAGGAGCCTGTTGCAAACTGTGTGAAGAGAAGTATACACAATGCTTCCTTAGAACAGAGGAAAATGTGAAGAACTTACAGCTGCAAAAATGAAGACTCATTACTGTTTTGCAGGACTGAAAGGCCATCACTTATTTGGTTAAGAAACACACAGGGTTCACTCGATTTTTCTCTGTGGGCACTTGTCAGAAGTGGAATGAATCAGCAGTGAGCTGGTTATGCATCCTTGTGCTTGTAGCACCTACAGGGGTGCACATTCGTCATCCAGTGCTGATGGGTCTGAGATGTACACTAGATGGTGCTTGCACAACGCAGGCAGCAAACGTGTCTGTCTCGAGATGTGTCAGCAGCTCAGTGTTCCACCTCCTCCTCAAGTATTTTCCATGATGAGCACTCTCTTCCATTAAGTGGAGTCCTGTATTAAATCCAGATGGTTCATGTGTGATGTAAAAAAAGTTTATTTGCTATTTCACTCACCAGAGCAGTAAAGAGATAAAATTACTTATTTTCATATCTATAGATATGTTTGCGCATGCTTCTGTATATGCACAGTCTGGGTAACTCCAAGTTTCTAAAGACCTTTATTACCTTTATTAAGTGACACACGCGCACAGAACTGAGATGAAAGGAAGGGCTCTCTACTCTATGTTTGTACAGCACACAACAGCACTCAAGTCTTAACTGGAATCTAAAATCTACCATGAATTATCATGAATTTCTGAAAAGGAGGGAAAAAAATAAAAGGACATGTATCTTCCCCATTTCATCAGCATTGTCGCAGAAGAGAAAAGAAAAAAGGAAACACTGAATGCTGAAGGAAAAGATCTCTGTGAATTATAAAAATTAAGCACATATTGCATAAAAGCTTTTTATATATCCCTGGTATGTATGAGAAACTAAACAGAAGAAAACCAGAATCATTCATTATTATAATTCCATGTGGTCTCTAAATTATGTATATTTTGACAAAGGAAGTCTTGAGGTTTACTGAAAAATAAAAATAAGGACATTTAAAAATTACAGACAATAATCCAAGTGTCAGTATAATATATATAGTCACCCTATCCCAGCGCAAGTAGGAGAAATGTACTATTCAGATATACCACATATTGATTCTCAGTCCTTTGTTTTTAAAGTCCAGACATAGTAATTTACAATAATCCAATAATCCATTTATACATGTTTACCTCTAAGGTTTTTGGGTTCCTTTTTTTAGGATTTTGTTTTAGTCATGTCTGGAGATTCATATACCTGGATACAGTCTAAAATCAAATGTGATTACTTTCAATGTCTGCATATTTTGAGCAAGGCTGGATCCTGGACAAGGTAAGAGCAAGGCTAGAGGAATGAGGATTGCCAGAAAGAATAAAGAAATTGAGCCAGGTTTTTCTGGATTTGTGCCAACATGTGAATCCAAAGATGCCAAATCAAACTGTGCTGCCAAAATACCAAAAAAAGAGCCCTACAACAGTTTATTCAGTCTTCTTATGCCCAAATTCATTTTACTCCAGGTGTTTGTAAGAGGAACAGTGGTGGCAAGCTATACTCCACACTATATTAAAAGGAATGGGATGTAATGATGAGTAGGGTAGTGGGTATGGCTGTTCCTGCAAGAGTTTTGGATCTGTATACTGAGGCCTAGTTGTTGAAGGTAGAAGAGAAGCAGATAAACAAAAACAATATTAACCAATGGATTCTCAAGACCCAGGATATGCCAGGCACTTCATTCAGCTGTGATTTTACACCAGCTTGCCATGGTGATTCAAAGGGAGGCCAAGTTTTCCAATGATACTAAGTTGGGAGTCAATTCCCTCAAGGACAGAGAGGCCCCGAAGAGAGAACTTGACAAATGACAGGGATGGGAAATCACCAACTGTATGAAGTTCAATAAGGGAACGTGCCAGACTTACACCTGTGACAGGGCAACCCTGGATGTATGGACAGACTGGGGGATGAGATGTGGGAAAGCAGTGTCAGGGAAAGGGACCTGGGGGTCCTGGTCAGTGGCAAGCTGAACATGAGCCAGCAGAACCCTAGCAGCCAGGAGGAACATCCATGTCCTGGGGGCATCAGGCCCAGCTGGGCAAGGGAGGGGATTGTCGTGCTCTGATCTGAGCTGGGGCAGCCTCACTCAAATATTACAAACAGTTTTGGGTGCCACAGTATAGGAAAGAGAAGGTTTTACAGGGCGTCCAAAGGAGGGCTGTGAGGATGGTGAAGGACCTAGAAGCAAAATAGAACAAGGACTGGTTGAAGGCACTTGGTCTGTTCAGCTGGAGAAGAAGAGGCTGATGGGGGGACACCATCACAGTACACAATCATATATATATTCTGCATATTTCTCATGAGAAGCAGCAGAGGTGCAGCCACTGACCTCTTCTCTGTGGTGACCAGTGGCAGAACATGAGAGAATGGCCTGAAGCTCAGTCATGGAGTTTTATACTGGATGTTTGGAAAAGGCTATTCTCCCAAATAGTGGTTGGACACTGAAACAGACTCCTCAGGGCAGTGGTCACAGAACCAAACCTGACTGAGTTCAAGAAGCATTTTGACAATTCTCTCAGGCACACAGTAGGATTCTTGGCATGTTCTGCTCAGGGTCAGGAGTTGGACTTTGATGATCCTTGCAGGTCCCTTTGACCACAAGATATCCTATGATTCCATGATCATCCTACTTTAATTTTTCTAAAATCCCAGGAACTTCACTGACTTCACTGAGAAGGAAGAATATGCTTTCAAACAAGGCAAGACATACTAGCTTCCAAGTGGCTGACCATGGAGTAAGGTCATGCCAGACTATATCTGCATCTGGATTTTGCTATTTAGAGAAGCAACAGCACCTGTTTCCCATTTATGCAGAAGAACTAGCTCTAAACCTGGCTGCTATACTTCCATTTGAATCCAGGAGGAGTCAGATGCCAGGTGCTGGCTTTTGCAGCTATGTTTCACAAGGAGTTAGCTTAGTTTATTATACACTGTAGACGTTCTAGTTACAGACAGCCTTGCTTTCTTGTCCTGTTCCCCCCACATTCCTCCTGTCTGCCAGACTCTCTCTGTCTCCCCACCTCATTCTCAATTCACACTGGGAGAAAAGACATCTAAACCAATAACATCTAGAAGCATCTAAGTAAAGTCATCTCTTTCCCAGACCCTAAAGAAGATTTCCAAACTGAGGGGGCTGAATATTTATGTGAGGGTAGATGCTGGGAGGAACTACAGGGACGACTCACATCCAGAGTTTTTGTGACTCAAATTCAGTAAATGTATCATGTCAGTAATAAGAAAAACGTGTGCCCTGCTGCTGGAGCTGAGATGTCTGGACTGTCTCAGATTGGCAACTCTTTCACACTGTTGTTGTAAGCTGTACAGCTGATAGTTAATTAAGCAAATGAAAAAAATCTTATCTTGGCAAAAGAGGCACACCCATGTTTTTCAGAGGGTGTACTGAATCACAGACATTGCCATTTCACTGTTTGTGTCCGGTGGAGGGCTGTGTGGGGGAGCTCATAACCTGCAGCAAGGCAGTTAAAATAATCGATGAGTGCGTGTTCAATCCCAAGACAGGGACAGGGTGCGGGGGGGAGGGGGGTGTGGGAAGGGAGAGAGAGAGACAGAGAAGAAGGGAGGGAGGGTGTGGTGGCTAGGGAGAGGGGGAGGGAGGCGGGAAAGGTGCTGATTTCAGCCCTGTAGCGTCAGGATTGCGTCAATTTGGGTTTCAACCACGTACTCAGTCTCAGAGCGGAGCTACTCAGAAGAGCCAAAAACAGGAAGGGGGTTGCAAATCAGTGTGCAAAGGGGAGGACCGAAGGTTCCCCTCCCCCCTCCTCCAGTCCCCTCGCAGCCTCCTCCGCCACTGCCCCACTGCTCGCTTCTCTGGGTTTTGGGTGGTTTTTGTTAATGTTTCCCTTTTTCCTCTGTTTCTAATTTCCCTTCGTTTTTTTTTTTTTTTTCTGCACTCTCAAAGACCGTTACCCTGGCGCCGTGAGAGCGGATAGCCGGGGGACAGCAGGGCAGTGCGCTTGGTGGCCCGGGCGGGTCGCTTGGCATCTGGGGAGGCGGCTCCCCCATCCCGGACAGCGGCTCCAGCCCCGCGGACAGCGGCTCCAGCCCTGCGGACAGCGGCTCCAGAACCGCGGACAGCGGCTCTAGCACCGCGGACAGCGGACAGCGCCTCCAAAACCGCGGACAGCTGCTCCAGCCCCGGACAGTCGCTCCAGCCCCGCGGACATCGCTTGCCACCAACATGGCTCCGATAGCGGACAGCCGCCAGCAGTTCGGTAAGCGCGTCCCGGCTCCCCGCACCCGGGGCCGGGCGACGCTCCTCTCCCCTCTCCGGGAGAAACGCAGCCTCTGCTGAGCCTCCCGGTGCCTCCCAGCACGCAGCTTGTCAGCTTGTTGGAAGAGACCTGGTTTCCCCCCACCAGTTCTCTTCAGGTCTCAGAAGTTGTTTGAATTTGCTTTCTTTTCCTAATCTCCCTTCCTTCTTCCCTCTCCGTTCCTCCTCCCTGATAAAGCACCGGAAGAGATAAAGAGATTTTTGTAGGTGCTGTTTCGGATGAGAGAGGTTTGGGGTTGTTTTCTGTGTCTCTGTTAAAGTAATGTACATCAAGAGTTACATGATGTAAATGCATCTTGTGCCACAGAGAAAATCGTTGTTCAAGTCATTCTTGGAATAATTGTCATTCATTTTATTCTTATTGTAGGTCAACCGTTAGTTAAAGTTGAAGGGACATTGCTAGGAAGATAAAAATACAGGAATTCAGTGGTTTTAGCTGAACAGCTGCATCTTAACCGACCCAATTTCATTGAGAATAACAAAGATGACAATGAACTTTTCAGTTTTGTCATTTCTATGCACTGGATGTAGTGTGGTACCAGAAGTTTCATAAACAGTCATGTATGTGCATTTATAAAATGCACACATAAGTTGCTTTAGTCAGAAAAGCAGTAAGAGGGAACGTTTCTGAACTCTCCTTTACAAATATTGAATCTACCCTACATTATGCTTGCTTTAGCAGTAGTTTGATTCAAGGATCACTCCACTGACTTAGTGGAGACTCCAGATTTATATCACATAACTGGAATAATAACTTCTCCCAGAATCAGGTGATGTTTTATACTAATGCACTGCCTTGAATGTTAACCAATTGATTATGACAAAAGCAAGAAATTCATGTTTTGACAGTTGTAAATATAAAACCATTTTAGTTACCATTTCATCTTGTTTCCTATTCCCCCCACTTGAGGTTTCTAACCACATTTGTGACATCATGCTTGTCTAATTACTTATTTAAGAAAGATAATTAATATTTCAAACATCAAATTGATTCTACCATTACTTTCAGTAGCTGTAGAATTAAAGTAGAACATAATATCCATTACTGTAAAAAGTCTATTGTCTCATGAGAAAGTATTGTAAATGTACAAACCATTCTTAAAAGATATTAAAGTATTCTGATTAGTTTTAAATTACTTTTAGCTTTCTATTTTTATACCATGTATATTTAAATTTCTGCAGCGCAGGGAATTCTTGAAACTCAAACCCACATGCATAAGTTAGGAAAAAATACTTTTTGGTTAGGGTTTTCAGTAATTTCATTAAGTTCTTGCTATTAAGTATATATACTTGTACAGCTTGTAGGCATCAGGAAAGTGTTGTCATAAAAAAATTATAGCTAGGCCTTATCCTTTCAATGCTGGAACATTATGTCCTACTTTGCTCTGATAGTATTGTGGATTTTTTTTCTGAATCATCCCACTATAAAGCAAAGATGTATTGGCAGCACATTTATCTGCCCAGATTTTGCCTGGATGAAGCTGATTTTGCAATACAGGGGGATAGTTTTCTTTTACTCATCCAGAAGGACCAGGGAGAAACAGAACTATTACATAATTGCCTTTATGTATAAACAATGTCACGACATTAATATTCTCTTGGACATCTAGGGTTGCAGAAAATAAAGATTAAGCTTGATTGTTACATTGTGGGAGTTTTAAACTCACTTAGTAATGTTACTTATGGGCAAAATTGGATTTCTAATTAGTTGTGCTCATTTACTCTTTGATGCATGTTTTGAAGAGCTAATGATACTCCATAGGTAAATAATATATCCACATGGCAAAGGAGGTTGTAACATTTGCTTGCATTTCTTTTTATTCAGTGTAACTATAGGATTTATATTAAAATTGTAAAGAATTATGTTTTAACATTTTTTCTTATATGCTCCTAAGAAGTTGTGACCCTTTCTGTAAACTCCCCATAAGCTTTGCTTTAGTGTCTTAAGTGTAAAGCTTAGAGGTTATCAATGATAAGCTTAACATGTTTTTTTCAGCTTTGAACTCACATGTGCTACCTAATGTTACATCCATCTGGAAAAGACACTTGCTGTATAATTATTCTAAATTTTCTTGATAGACTTCCCCCTTGCAAAGTACTGAAAATCCCAGTGAAACTCTTGAGTGCTATAACCTCCAATTAAACTCACTTCTTTCAAGAGATACCTCCACACAATTATGGAATCAGACCATAAAAAAATAGCTTGTTGAGTGCATAAAATATTATAGGAAACGCTATGGAAAGCAGATGATGTATCTATATATTAAATATATATTTCAGGGTGTGTTTTAACTGACCAACAAACCTCTGTAAACCCAAACCTGAAACCAGCTGAGAGTTGATTCACAGACATATATGCTCAGAAACTACACACAGAGAGTTGAGACAGTAGAGAAATTACGAACAGTGACTATTATTAGGATGGAAATAGTATTTTCCTCTCTAATTCTCCGTGTATGGAAAAATACTAGCATAACAAGCATGCCTTAGAGTGGGACTGCTCACTGGTGCCTGCAGGTGGCGAGCAACGTGTACAATGCAGAGCACTTCCAGACTGTCAATCCTGCTGATATCACCATCTCGTATCAGTTTGTTTTACTAATTTATTGTATTATTAAATATCATGCAGAATTCAAGGTACTGCTTCTTATGTGCTTGCTATTTATTTGATTTGCAGATGAAATTCCTACAGTGGTTGGCATCTTTAGTGCATTTGGCCTTGTCTTCTCTGTCTCCCTCTTTGCTTGGATCTGCTGCCAACGCAAATCTTCCAAGTCCAATAAGACCCCTCCATACAAGTTTGTCCATGTTCTGAAGGGGGTTGATATTTACCCTGAGAATCTCAACAGCAAGAAGAAGTTTGGAGCAGATGATAAAAGTGAAGCAAAGAATAAATCAGCAATGCCAAAGAATTCTCTCCATCTTGACCTGGAGAAGAGAGATCTAAATGGCAATTTCCCCAAAACAACCACAAAAATGCAAGGCTTTCCAGATCTTGAAAATTCATCTCCTAAGCACTTTGCAGAAAGGAAGAAAGATTCAGTATCCCCTGATAGCTTAAAATCCATCACTTCCCTGTCATCCGAAGATAAACAAGACAAGCTAGGAACTCTTTTTTTCTCCTTAGAGTACAACTTTGAGAAAAAAGCATTTGTAGTGAACATCAAAGAAGCTCGTGGGCTGCCAGCAATGGATGACCAGTCAATGACTTCTGATCCCTACATCAAAATGACAATCCTGCCTGAAAAAAAGCACAAGGTGAAAACTCGAGTGCTGAGAAAAACCTTAGATCCAGCTTTTGATGAGACTTTCACATTTTATGGGATCCCCTACAGCCAAATTCAAGATTTAACACTTCACTTCATGGTCTTGAGCTTTGACAGATTTTCCAGAGATGATGTCATTGGAGAAGTCCTCATCCCCCTTGCTGGAATTGAACTCTCAGAAGGAAGGCTGCTAATGGACAGAGAGATCATCAAAAGAAATGTTAGGGTAACACCTTTTTTATTCAAAGTTTGAAAATGTTGTGATAGGGTTAGTTATGATTCTTGTGTAATGCTGCTGCCATCTTGGAAAGAAAAGCCAAAAAGCTCACCATTCAATTCCTAAGATACTTTCCTAATGGCAGTGTGAGGAAGCCATTACACATATGCAATTAAAAAAAAACAAAACCAAAAACATTACAGCAAACAAGTTGAAAGAAATTACTAATGCCCTAAGCTCTAATTTCTTATTCATCTGGCCCAGCAGGTTTGAGTGGATCCATTCCAGTTAGCTCAAGCAGACTCAACCTCCACTGATTTGCTTTTAAATGAAAGAATAAAAAATATTTATGTATTATTCCCTTTCTCCTCCATCCCCTTTTATATTTGACATCATTCTTTCTTAAATCTTACTGAAGTCAATAGAAATGTCAACTGCATTGGTTGTGTTGCACAGTCTTAAGGAATGTAGGTAGTCTTTAGTTAGGGAAGTGGGATGTGCTAGATACCATATTGATGGTGTTGTAGCATGTTCTTGCATGTTGGTGCTGTCACCACCTTGTCTCTCATGAATTGTGATACAGGCTGCATCTTTACTGGAGGTAGTAAGGGTGAAGCCATAGACCTGCTGGAGCTACCAACAAAACTTTCTGACTTTACTGGGACAAAAATATTTCATGCTGTGTTGTCTCAGTTCAGAATGTAAGTGTCATTTACACCCCAGCTGAACCACAGAAATGTGCAGGCATTGCAAACACATGTCTCTTAAATCTCTGCTAAAGAAGTGGAATGTGTATTGATGTTCAACATGATTAGTTTCAAATGACAAGCATACTGCCAAATAAAATAAATGTCTAATAGGCAACATATCTATAGCTAATACTGTTATTTAGCAATTCTATCACTATATGGCAACAAATATAAGTATGCCACTGATCTTTTGTTGATAACTTATTGGATTTTCTGATATATAAGGTACTATCTTCTCTTGTTTCCCTTGCCTTCCTTCTCCCTGTGAAATAAACTACTCCTGCAAATTCAAGTCAAACAATCACAGAGAAAATCTTTGATCTCACCTTTATTTCATGTATATTATACTGCTTTAGAGAGTGTCAGGGATAAAATTTCACTAACAGTTTGAATTCTTCCTGTTTAAAATAACTTACTAAGTATATTTTCTTTATTTGGACTAGATCTTTTCTCCCCAATACATTTTTATGGAATTTTGCTTTGCTTAAAATAATTGTCTTTTTTAAATTAGACTCTTTTTTCCTCGGGATTTTATTTCTATTCTCCAAAGGTAGTGATGTCATATTAACCTATATTGTCCATTTTTTTTTACTTTTGTTCAGTCTGATAACCAGTCATAGGAAAAGTTATATAACTAATATAGAAGAAAACTATATTTACTATGTAAATCAGAATAACTCCATATATTATGCCCTTTTACACAGTTTCAGAGCATGGACTTCTGTGACATTTCATAAACCTTTTTAACTCTGGTTTAAAGCTTGGCCAATATAATTGCTTATAAATAGTTTTATTTTTTTTTTTTTTTCCCTTTAATTTCCTCAGAAATCATCTGGTCGTGGAGAATTACTGGTCTCTCTCTGTTATCAATCTACAACAAACACACTCACTGTCGTTGTTCTAAAAGCCAGGCATCTACCTAAATCTGATGTGTCAGGATTATCAGGTAATGGTTTTAATAATGCATATGCACTAAGAATATAAAACAGAATGACAAAAAACAGCTGAAATGTGGCATTTCAAAGACTAAAAATATTCCATAAATGCAGAAATGATGTTTCTACTATTTACAGTCTATTAGTTTTATTCATATCTAGGTCAATGTTTTATTTCCAGGGTATGTATTTTACAAATTTGTTCTTCAATCACATCAAAAAAAGGTGACATCTGTTAGCAGTGGAAACCAATGAGTTTTATGATTGTCTTGAACAGAACCCATCTGCCATAAGCATGGGATGTTGTTTGCAGATACCAAAAGCTTTTATTTATGACAAAAAATGAGTTTATTTGTAGAAGACCAGTATTGAGTGAGCTCATCATATGATTTATCTCAGAAGAAATCAGCGTCTTGCCTCTGTGTTGAATTTGGCCCACCAAGCACTAACATTTTTCTGGCAAGGTGAAAATGTGAGCTCTGCCAGTGCTGGGAGGAGGCTGCAGCATGACACATGCTTTATTGTGAGCTGAACTTGGGGTGCACTAAGAGGGCTCAGGTTTTATCCTCTCTTCTCCTTGTCTGCTGCTATTTCCCGTTCAGTGGAACTTTGTCTGAAGCCAGTTCTAGAATTGCACATAGAAGACACATAAGGCTATATAACATACTATATAACATAGTATAAAAATTTTAAATAATAAAATTTAATGTCCTATATATGACAGATGCACAAAAAGAACAGTACACAAAAAAGGGCTGTAGTACCACATCTGCAGCTGTTTCTTTATACAACTTATAGTCTTTCATTTCATTCAATATTATGAAAGAATCAGAAGAGGAAGTAATTTTGAATAATTATCATTGCAGCCAATAATACAGTTTTTGTATGTCTCATACTGCAATTTACATGGAAAGTGAGCCCATCCTGAGTCCAATGCAACAAGGCTATAGGTAACTCTCACCAAGTTCCATTTAAGTCTTCTTTTTGATCTAAATTTTGTTCACATATCAAAAGGAGACAGGATATATATGGAGCCCAACAATTTACTTAATGAAGAGAGAGGATATATACTTTTAAAAATCAACCCCAAAGTCACAGAAGATAGTGGTTTCATGAAGACAGCATGACAGCCAGCTGATCTCAATAGACCTGCCTGATGTTTACCCAAGTGGGAAAATAACCAGGTAAAAAAAGACCTCCTAGTCATAGCATCAACCTGGACCCTGTGTTACATCCATGGTTTACTGTATCTCTTACATGTAAAGCTATAAAATTTGTTTGGTTTTGCTGCACCCCCCAGGAGAGCCCTGCAAATTATAATGGGAATGCCATTACAGTATTCCTGCAGGCAGCCATGTTGCACCTGAACATCTACTTCATTTAAACAGATTTTCATTATTTTCTGTTTGTCATTAAGGCCATACGCAATAGGTATTTGGGTGTCAGTAGTGTACTGCACTCAGTACAGTTATAATTTCCTCTGTGACTTTTCCCCTCATCCCAACATTAATCTTGGAAAAGGAGGAGGATGAAGTGGTGTTTCTATGGGTTAAAATAAACAATTCCGCATTTTGACCTCCTTGAGAAGAAGGGATATTTTTTATACTCAAAAGTTCTTGATTTTCACAATCTGATTTCCTTGGTCATTGGTGCTGAGTGACCCTTATTAGTCTAAAAAAATCAAGTGGAAGTCTCTAGCCTTATCTAGTAGCTGGTCAAAGGTAAACTTGACCAGTAAACAAAGGTAAACAGAAAACTTCCTCTAAACAGAAATGGAAACCAGTACGAATCCACTGATTGATATTGATTTTGATATTTCTAATGCCAGTATGACACACAATAATTTCAAAGACAGTGAGTGCTTTCATTAAGCCCTGTTTTTGAATGTTCATTATGGTAATAGAATATGAAAGTGAATAGGTACTTTATTACACCCGATTCTGGTAAACTATTGTGAGTACAAGGAAAAACACAACTTGAACTTTCCCAGCCATTTCAGTCTGATAACTGTGACATAAAATGTATAAATACTGTTCAGTTTAGCTTTACTTTTTTTAAAAAAGTGTTCAGGTTCCTTGATGATTAACTTGGCTGATTGTTTACATAAACTATCATGTTTGACTGGGTTCAGTAGAGAAGATTTTGTATAATATCACTGCACCATGAGAATCTGGAAATAGGCCCAAAATTTCACTGAATAAATGCCAAGTTAACTGAAAGGGTTGTTTTAGAAAATGTCTCCTCTGAAAGAATAAATATGGCCATTATTGAAGACAATAGCAAGGGAACCTCACAACAATTAAATCATTATGATGGATGCAAAAACTCGAAGTTGGTTGGCAGCAAAAAAATGGACATTTTCCTTCCTATATTCAACAGTAGTACAACACAGGTGGAAAGACAGATACACATTCCAACAGTAAACATACCCTTACATTTAAAGTTTAGTGTCAAATTTGTTCAATGACAATTGGTGGCCTCAATTTAACCAGATTAATTGACTTCAACAGAACCCCAGCAGAGCTATCACATCCACTCTCTCAGCCCAAGTTTGTTCACTCCTTTCTCAAGATTTTCTTTTCATGAGTTAAGTTAGTGCTGATGATTATACCCCAGTAGATTGTGTCAAAAGGAAATTTCTGACTCACATAAATATGTAATGATACATATTTTTCAGAGACCTTTAGAATTTTGTGCATTTTCACACCATCTTTGAATGTGGTAAAGGTGTCTTTTGTTTAATGGATTGCAGGACAGGCTTTATCTCATGAAAGAAACACCTGGATTTGATTGCAGTCTAATCTTCATTGCCTGCCTTGAACACAGTTTTGGTAACCACGAAGGGGCTAATTCAGATGAAAAGAAAAAGTTAAAAAATGGATTAGATGAATCATCTATAATAACTTGAAACAACTACTCAGCGTGATGTAATTATATTGGATAATTATAGAATTTACCATAAACTGGATTGAGGAACTTCTAAACACTGTTCAGTAGCTGATCTGTGCTCTTTCTTTTCATTGCAGACCCTTATGTCAAAGTGAACCTGTACCATGCCAAGAAGAGAATTTCTAAAAAGAAAACCCATGTGAAGAAGTGCACGCCCAATGCAGTGTTCAATGAATTGTTTGTCTTTGACATTCCTTGTGAGGGCCTTGATGATATCAGCATTGAATTTCTGGTTTTAGATTCGGATAGGGGGTCAAGGAATGAGGTGATTGGCCGGTTAACCTTGGGGTCTTCAGCAGAAGGAACAGGTGGAGAGCACTGGAAAGAAATTTGTGAATATCCTAGGAGACAAATTGCCAAATGGCATATGTTATGCGATGGTTAGCAGCTTAGAGAGGGGCTGGATCTTAAATAACTATATATATTTCCATAGGCAAGGAGCAGGTTTGGTTTGGTTTTGGGTTTTTTTAGGGTTTTTTTTTTTTTTTTTTTTTTTTTTTTTTTTTTAT